>VXBC01006473.1:0-46957 GCA_013399945.1 Ploceus nigricollis
CAGTCTCACCATGGCCTGCAGAGAAATCTCGGCCCTGGTACCTGGAGCACCTCCTGCCCCTCCTTCTCCACTGTTCTTGGTGTCACCATGTTGTTTCCTTCACATATCCTCACCTCCTCCTCTTCTCTGACTAGAAGCAAAACTGTGTGACTTTGTTTTGATTTCCTTCTTAGCTATGTCGTCATGGAGGTGTTACCAGCCTCTCTCATGGGCCCAGTTTTGGCCAGCAGCATGTCCATCTTCAGAGCCATCAAGAATTGGCTCTGCTGGACATGGTGGAGGCTTCCAGCAGCTTCTCACAGCAGCCACCTCTGTGGCCTCCCTGCTGACAAAACCAGGCTGTGCAAAACCAATACAGAAGTACTGGAGTATCTATCCTACCTCAGCAAGATACGGTACACTGGTGGAAGCTGTCCAGAAGTTGTGGCTGCCCCATCACTGGAGATGCTCAAGGCAAGAATGGAAGATGTCCCTGCCCATGGCAGAGGGTTCAGAACTACATGATCTTTAAGGTCTCTTCCAAACTAAACCATTCTATGATTTTTCGTTGTGTGACTGTTTAAAAACTTATCTCTTTAAGGATTATAACTTGTTTTGATACCACTCTGAATAGGTAGATGACATAGAGTACAGGAAGAAAAATGGGGGAAGAAAGAGGAGGAAACATATAGAAAACAAAAAATATACTTATGAGTGAAGACAAAAAGAAAGGCATCTTTGAGAAATAAAGCCCGCACAGCTCAAGAAACAAATCACCATAGTCTTATTAAGAGAGGGAAACCCAGAATGTGGGACAACAGGGATATTTGTGTGGAGAAATCTAGGGATGGAAAACTGCTAACTTAAATGTATAAATTCATGCCAATAGCTGAGCATGGTCTGTTTACTAAGGGTTAATGAAGAGCATTTTGCAAGCAGCATTGCAGTAATTCTATTTAAAGCACTCACTTTTTCTTCTGTCTGTTCTGTCGCCTACTGAAAATTGCACAACTCTGTTCTCCAACACGATTATGAAAAAAGCAATCAACTCAATTGTCTGGGGTGTAATGATGCTGACTACCTCCTTCCAGCATTCACAGAGAGAGAGAGAGAGAGAATAAGATAAATAACCTGAGACAAAAACACAAATCATTAGAATTTTTAATAAGCCTTCACCAACCGAAGGCTGAATACTGTTAGTTATATCTGCCAACTACTGCTCATGGTCCAGTGGACAGCACACTGAACAGAGATCTCAGAGATTTCTGCTCTTCTTCCAACTCTGTAGTCTTCCTTCATAACAGCTTAAATGGGCCACTTGAGCTTCAGCTTCGAGTAGTACAATGGAGATCATTAAGTAACATATAAATAGTGCTGGAGGTGCAGTATTCTGGGAAAAAAATTACTCCAAAACTGAGAGCAAACTTTCTCTGTTCTTGTTCAGATAGGAACGGTGACCTTCCCAAATGAAGTGTTGTGACCTCATGTAAGACATGGGGTCATGAGCCTGAGGGAAATTCAATTGCAGACATGGGGTTGTAAGTCTAGAAATAGAAGCAGACAAGTATTTCTGGCAAGAGATTGCAGGAAACTGAACTAGAAGTTATTACCATCACAACTGCAAGTAGAACTTTCAATGTACACAAAGGCACTGAGAAAATCTCCAGGCAATCATAGTTTAAAAGTCTTTTAATGCCTCTTTTTCTGGTCCATTCTTAGTTTCAGTTCTCTGATCTCTCCAATTAGATTTTTCCTAGTTGTTTTTTTTTTTTTCCTCTAGGCAAACCAGAGCCAGTACTCTTTATGCTGTGCTGGAGATATAAAAAAACTTCAATCTGCCACAGACAAACTATGAAAGATTTCTTGGATACTAGGAAAAATATCAAATGGCAAAAGGTAGAAAAATTACCACAATCTAAATCAAAGGCATGAGCAGAGCAGACCTGGAGTAATGTATAAACATAAGCCTTGCACTACAGCAAAGAATTTAAACCCATGCCACTGTAACTATACTATGTTTAAAGACATCCTTTTAATGTTTGAGTAGATGATACACACACTTCAATCCATCTCATCCTGCTTTTTACTTATGGGCTTTACAGCATAAAACACATGCTGAATTCATGATCAGTCCGTCTTGTAGGTGTAGACAACAGAAAAGTCTAAATGGCCTTCTTCCTATTTTCTTATTTCTCCTTTCACAGAATAATTCTCAGTAGTCAGTTTTTTGGTATTATAGCTGGTTGTAGTTCTTTTGGGAAGAAAAAAATCTCAATAACTTGCTGTGTCAAGAAAACATGGGAAGAGAGAAGCCTGTCTGGGTCAGGTCAGTGTTGTGCCTCTGTCTTCAGCAGTGGCAAAAGGAGGAAAAACACATGAACCTGGCTACTGTTTGCATCCATTCCCTTTGTACTCACCGACTGAACTCACATTCATTTGTTTTTCACTTGTTCCCGTTTGGAAAACACACTATGTTTTTCACAGTGTCCTGTTTGGACACTGAAGCTGTCCACTACCATTATTTCCCTCTGGCAGTGAGTTCTAAAAGTTTGCAACCCTCCAGTGTGTAGGGTTTCACTTTTTGACCTTGAAACATTGAACTGCAGATTTCTGTATATGTGATTAAAGTCATGACCTGTTTTTATTACTAGCCAATGCTTCTGTGGCCTCTTACCCATGGTCAGACTTAAAAATGTCTTTCTGTACAGACATATTGTCTGTCTTTGTTTTTTGGATGAGGTTATGGCATGCAGCTCCAACTCTTTGTGGGAGCACTAATTAAAGGGTAAAGGACAGTGTTAAAGAAAATTATAAGCTCCATCTCTCCCATAAGAAAACAGAGGAGAAACAGCACATCTACTTAACTGGGACAATTTCACATGACTGATTCAGAGCAATTCATTTCAATTACTCTGATCATCAGATAAATAGCACATCTGGTAGTGTCTGCAAACTAATCATTAACAGGTGTGAATTGGTGTCTGCAAGCATATATTTCCTACTGTGTGGCCCTTTGTTCACTTTAGGACACTTCTTAATTAGAGACAAGCCTGAACCACAAGCCTTTAGATGTAGATCTGTTCTTTGAACACCCCCAAATTCAGCACTTTCTACATCAGGTTGTTATTTAGAGAAAAGATCTCTGGGAAAAAAAAAAAAATCAGTTTCATGGTTCTTAGCAAGTATTCATTGCCCAGGTCTGGCTCATTGGCATTTGTCTTGGATTTTAACTTCTGTTTACAGCAATAATGGCACATATGATTTCTATGATGTTTACAGCCAACCCATGATACTTATAATCACAAAAACATCCATTTTTATTGTCAAGGGCATGTAAGTAAAAGTATCCACTACAAATGTAGAAACTTTAATTTTTGCTAGATGATGGTTGTCATCGTAGGTATTTAGAAAATGGTATCAATAGGCTTTAGAGAAGTCTATCTAAAATGGGGGGAAAAAAGAGAAAGCAGAATTGGAATGTAATAGCATGTGACCTGATAAAAGCAGCTACCATGCCAGGAAATTTAAATGTAGAACAAAGGGTCAGAGAATTGTTTCAGTTGAAAAAAGATCTTTAAGATCATGAAGTCCAACCAATAAGCTAAAGATGGAGGATATTTTTCCATTTCAGTCCCAAACCTTATCTGACCTACAATTAAGTTCTATGTCTTGATTTTAGAGTTGTGTCTCAAGAACATATGGTCATACACCTCTGTGTAGCCATATACCAAAGCTGTGTGGCTAACTTGGCTAACATGCTTGGAACATTATTATATACATTCTTTTGAATTAGACTATTTAAATAAAGCTTAAACTAAATGTAAACCACTATAATATGCAGGCTTCTGAGCTTCTCTTTATGAAGATTTAAGTTTTAATATGACCTGAAAATATAGTTTGCATTTGAACTTGTGAGCTGAGAGGGTCAAGAGGCCAAAAAGATTTATATAAATATTATACTTATATCCCAGATTACAAGACCTGCATTGCAAAGTACCACCCCTGCCTGAAGTGCAAAATGATGGTACCACTCTTCCCTGTGAGTAGTGGTGGCTGTCCTTCTGGCAAGAGAGAGATGGTTGAGAATCAGTTTATGTTACAAATAATTTCAGCACATCCAGCAAGGATTTCACCTTATTCTATTATTTAAGTTTTTTGCAATTCCTTGCAGACAAGGTGAAGCAAACTCAGAATTTGAAATTTAGCAAATGTTAATTGATTATTGCTGTTTCTAGTGGTGGTGGGGTTTTTTGGGGGGTTTTTTGGGTTTGTTTTTTTTTTTTGTTTGGGTTTTTTTTGTTTGGTTGGTTTTTTTGTTTTGGGTTTTTTTTTTTGTTTGTTTTGTTTTTTTGGGTTTTTTTTTAACTAGAAAAATGTACACAGAATACCTAAAATGGGCAAGAAAAAATCATGGGTCAATATTTAGGGAGAGGACTAAACTGTACAAATAAAATCAAGCAGAGAAGGAAACACTTTTGTTTGTAGAGCAGGTTAAGTAACAGACTTTGAAAGTCTGAAAGGAATATCCTAAGATCACCCAGCAGCTAAACACGTGGCATGTGTAACCCTCTGTAGGCTTTTTCTGATCAATTAGGCATACATTAAGTCAGGAAACTATAAGGTAAAAGACACAAACAAGAAATCAAGAGACCACACAACTCTAAAGAAGATCAAAGCAGTGAAATTACATGTAAGAAACCAAAGACTGAAAAGCAACTGAATCTTAGTAGAGGTAATTTTTATCTAATAGAAGCAATATTATCCTATTAACAGGGGTAGCTGTCCACTAGTCAAACTACTTAAAAACTCACTTTACTCATAAAAAATACCAGAAAACATGCCAGAGCTTTGGATCTGGTTCTCTCTACTGTTAAGTTTTTAGTATAATGTCTGGCCAACTAGAATCTTCTCCAAAATTTTCAGTCATCGTTCAGGAGTTAGCACAGACAAAGGATATTTCTCAGTAAGTGGTTTGAATAGGTCAACTCTGTTTTAGAAAGTTTGAATGAAAGTTTGAAGTTCAGGCCTGTCTGTCTGAACGCAGGGCCAGAAAATAAGTGCTTGCATGTTTTGTTTATGACATAGATGTAGCCACAAGCTACTTAAACTTCATGCTGATCATAAGGTACAGAGTGCTGCTGATGCAAGCAGGAATGCTGGCGGAGTTGTGGGCTATAAGACAATCATGATCATATTTGCTCAACCAGGCAAAATGAGTACAAAACTGCTATTTTTATTTGGGGCATTTTACACTCACTTTACACTGCTGTAAGCGTCTGTTCAATTTCCAGGAAAATTGGAACGGTGTCTTATGATCCAACGATGTGGAGCAAAGATAAACTGAGGATAGAAGAATGCTTGAGAAAAGATCCTTTACTATTATTATTATTATTATTATTATTATTATTATTATTATTATTATTATTATATGTCATGGGTTTCGAGTCTTTCTTATTGGAACGTTCTGGACATAGACCCAAGTGCACTTGTTCAACTAAAGGAGCTGAAAATTATTGCGCTACAATAGAAGACCACAGAAGCTTCATTACTGCACATATGTGAAGCCCCAGAAAGATAGTAGCAGTCTACAAAATTATAAATTTGTATGAAATTCAGAGCAAGGAAGACCAAAACTTGATTTTCAGTGAAGTTAAAAGAGGTAAGAAGTTATTAATACTAAGAAATAAACCTGTATCGATTTAGTGAAAGAACACACACACACATACACAAAAAACGAGAGATTTTTCCCTTCTGATTTTAAGCATAGGCAGCTTAAGTGTTTTGCAGAGTTAACAGAGTGATGAATTCAGAGCACACTGATAGAAATTTCTTCTTCCCAAGGAGAAAACTTACTTAAAAGAATACCAGAATAACACAGAAAACAGAGCTCCATGCAATAAATTGAAGAATCCTCTGGCATGCAAAGACTAAAGATGCAATTCCTGTGCAGTGAAAAAGCTTTTTCCTGAGGTTCTAAATTCTGCCCTTGATTATCTGCAGAACAAAATAGAATGTGTGTATGAGGCAGAGCACATCATGCACTGGAAGGAGAAGAGTTAGTAATGGGTGGGAAACTACATGATCTAATCTGCAGACTGCACATTTTCAAATGCCACAGTCTCAATTATGTTGAATTCAAAGCAAAATTGAAACTGTCCCTGGTCCTGCAAATCCCATCCTATCAGCCTCTATCTGGATTTGCTTGAGGGACCTTCTAAATAAATAATAATAATAAATAAAAGAGTTGGGTTAAGTTATATATATATTTTTAAAACAGCTATCGTTATTTTGAAGTGAAATGGGGGCTTATGGCACAGACACTCTTTTGTTGAAGTTAATGTACCTTGAAATCTTTCGACTCAGCACAGCAGACTGTCAAGGGTGCTTAAAAAATATTCCAATATTCTGCAAAGCTCTTTCTGCAAGAGGGGTCTTGTGTGAAATGATAACAGCCACAACCCCAATATTGTTTACAGAAATACACCTTTTCACTGCAGAGGCATCACAATGAAACTTGAGAGGAAAAGGAATATAAAATGAGACAAAGAATTTAGTTTGTGATTTTTGGAAGGTAATAAACCTTCAAAATTTTGTCTGCATATTACACTTTTTCCTGAGTTCATTCAAATAGAGGTCATAGCATTACGAGTTCATTTTAAAGGCACCTTCTTCCTATATGAAAAGAATGGGACTTTCACGATTTGGAGATAGATCTTGTTCCTGGGATTTTGTGCCCCCAGATATAGGGCTGCCCACTTTCAAACATCTTGTCCTCTTTTTTTTCCTTGACCTACGCTCAGTAGCTCAGGACTGTACTTCTGGAAAGCAGGGTATTCATATTTGGGCACCCTTATGTGGATCCTGGACTGTTATGCAGTGCTGCAGGTCTTGCCCATTACAGCTCCTTGGTCAATGTTGTGGTGTGGGGAACAACAAATACAGTTGTGCTGTTTGCTTTTCAAGCATTAAAATAAAGTATAGGAAACTGCTTGGGGAACCCTGGAGATGGAAGTAAACTTAATGTACATGAGTTTTTTAAAGTGTCTCTCAACAAATTCCACGTTGTGTTTGCGCTTAGTGCCTGATTCCTTAGTCCAGAGAGTGAGTGTGTAGGCATCTATAGATTTTTGTGGTCCAGAATAAAGATACTGACAGAACATTACGTACTGAAAAGTTGGTTTATGAATTTGCTTTCCATAAACCTAACTGCTTACATTCTACCTACATGTTGTCCAGAGTTGGAAAACAGATGCTCTGAACGTTATCCTTCATCTCTTTATGCTTTAATTTGCTCTACAGTAGTTGTAATAAAAACAGTGTTGGGAAGAAAAGCATATAACACATTCTAGTCACTCAACTGCTGTGAAAATGGAGCACAGACTACAGATCTGTGCATGTATTAAAAAAAAAAAAATTATAAAAATATGAGGAACCTTAGGTTTTTAATCTTACTGTAATTATGTTCGTATTAAAGTATGATCCAGAAACAAAAAGACTGAATTCAATTTATGAAGTGGTCTGCAAACAGCACTGAAAAGTATGCTACATAAAAATACATGTACTGTTTGTAGGAGACAACAACACAATGATAAACAAAAGCTCAGGAAGAAAAGGAAACAAAGCAATACCGATAGACAAGTCTTAGTATTATTTTCAGCTCATTTACACCAAGTATTTTTATAAGCATAATGTCAAAAGGCAAATTTGGAGATGGGACTTGAAGGAAAGCAATGATGTTACTTTGGAGTGTTTCTTCCAAGCGTGAACAACATGAAAGTAACTGCTTGAGAATGAATCAAGTGGGTGATGAAGGGTATTATCAGTAGCTGATTAGAAGCAGGAGACAATCTCTTGTTTCTGAAGGAGAGATAAAGTGGGATTAGGTTATGAACATAAAACAAATAACATAAATTTGATAGTGAAGAGAAGTCACAAGCAAACTGTAAAGAGAGCAGCACATGATCAAAGGATAGGGAAATGCACATACACAGCAACATTTCATAGCAGAGCAGGGATTTTTTGTTGTTTACTCAGTAAGCTGGATGCTCTGCAAGCAGGACCAGGGCTTTTTCTGTATAGATAGGCAGGTAAAGATTAATATTGCAGGCAGAATGAATGAGAGAAAATTAGAGATATCTTGGATTTAAGAAATCAAACAGGAAAAATCGTAAGTTCAAGTGATTGGCAGAATGGCAGTTCTGTCCACAGATTTGAAAATTAATATTAGTGACATGTCTTCAGCTAAGGAATTATTTTAATCACACTTAACTTGAACTGTTCAGTGAGTGTTATCATGGGTTTGACATCAAGAGGGACTAGACAGTAGTACTGAGAGAATTGTGCCATCCAGACAGAGCTGTTTCTTACAAATATATTGCAGATGTTGAAGTTTGGAGGCTGAAGGGAGGGGGGAATAAGCAGGAACAATTCTTGAAGGTTATGAAAGGTCCCAGAGGAAGCGAAGCAGAATATAAGGGACTTTCCTAAAGAACAAGCTGAAAGAACTGCTGGAGGCATACAAAAACTCTTAGACTGGATGATCATATAAGGGAACACACCAGCATAAGGAGAAAGGCAACACGTCAGCATAAGGAGCATGAGCAACAGGGTTGAAATCAGGCAGCCACATAGGTTTTCTCATAAGGCAGCACAAAAGTCTTAGCTAGAGGAGAAACTGGTGACTGGTGTTGGTACATCCATCACCAATATTGATATTGTATCAACATGCCTGCTCAGCATGCACAAATTCTATCCAGGATGAATTATAATGTTGTTGCTTTCTAGCAGCTCCATAGAAATTCTGTCAGTAAGAATATACTATGATATACCAAATAGAATGGAAACTTTGCTTCATTTACTGTAATTAAAAATACCACACCTCTTCTATGTTGACTCAAACATACATAATTATAATATCAATTGGTTTAAGAAGCTACTGACCTGGATTTCTGCCCTGTGTCCATGGAAAGACTGGTTGATCAGAAGGTGAAACAATATCTGAACAACGGCAGTTTATATGTTTACAGCCTGGCAACTTAATTAAATCTACACTGATTTAATTTTACATTTTACAGTGCAGAAGTTGTTTTGTTATCAGTTTTGCTATAGCTGCTCTAGGGATGGCAACTTTTGGAAGGCAGGTTGGGTGGATGGAACAAAACAGAGCGGTTGGCAGGACTTCACTCAGGGCGTCAAGTGCAGCAGACCCACGTCTGACTTTAAGGTAACATTTGTTGTATCTCCTGAAATTATAGATCCAGTTACAGTGAACTGCAGAAAAGGGAATACAGTAAGCATGTAAGAACTGAGTTAATGCTTCACCAAGTATGTCTAACCCAGGCACTCAACTTCAGCAGTGTCTGTAATAGATGTCCAGGGAAACATAGGCTGTGTGTAATACTTGTGAGCACTCGCTCACTCTGACTGTTTTCTGCTTAGTGGATGACCTGAGCCCACTGTAGTTCATACATTTGGCAACAACAGTAGATCTTTTTGTCTGGGTATTTATTACTTCTGCCCTGGATTACCTATGAATTTTTACATGCACAGCATCCTGTGACAAGGAATTCCACAGGTCTGTCATCTGTGTGAAGAACAAACTCCTCCTGCTCGCTGTTAAACTGGCTCACTCTGGGCCCAGATGACTGCACCTCATTAGACAGTGGAAATCAACATTTTCACTCACTCACTCCAGCCCACTCATGATTTTATAGTCCACTATAATACTCCTCTCCATCCAACATAATGACATCAGCCACTATGGGCCTCTGGCATTTTACAACAAGTTTCTAACATGACATCTCTGAAACTGTAGTCTTATAGTAATTAGAATGAGGGTTTCTTCTTTATTTTGTTTCCTGATGTTGATTTAAAACATCAAAGTGATAGTTACAAACCCACCTATATTTCTTCTAATATCTTGAACTCTGTTTTTATTGCACGTGGAACGGAAACTGGAAATTTTTTTCATTATGAGTCCCAGCCTCTGTTTTGGTCCATGGATTAATTTCAGACAGCAGCCATCAGAGACTACATTAATGTTTCATTACAAGTAGAGTGAATTTTTAGTATTAAGGGGATAATTTTTTTTTCCCTTAACAGTTACACAGAGGTTCACTGGAAAATCGTGAATTTAATAACACTATATTTTAAACTTTTGTTTTGCTCAAAGGCTTTTCTATACTACCTTTGTTCAAGTAGAGCTGTCCAATTGTCTCTTAACTCAGCTATTGGACTAGTTTTTGTGCCACAAGAAAATCTCTACTGAAGGCTACAAACCCTAGGAGCAGAGTATTCCAAACAAATACTAATTAGTTAAACATCCAAGATTGTTCTTACCCAACAGTAGGATATATTGCAACACACACAGTGTATGTTTGAGCTGATGAACTCTTTCTCCCACCCAGGAACTGGTAATGATTTCACATTAGCAAGGCTAATTGACATCATGTTTACTTGCTGCAAACACTGACAGATGAGCAAACACATTTCAATTCCTAAAAAAGCTTCCTGTGCTTAAAATAGTTTTAAGAGTTTAGAAGGATTTTTTTTCCAGGTAGCAGAAATGAGATTTTTAATTTTACAGGTATTATTCACAGTTGAACCCAAAGAAAATTTGAATCTGCAAGAAGTTCCAGGCAGGGATTCTAATCCTTAGAGCTTTCCTGAGACCTTGTTATGTTCTCTGGTTCTTAGAACTTTATCTCAAGCTTGAGCTTCTTATTTACTGTTATTTGCTCTTCCTCTGTAGCTGAGGATTGTTTCATTTATATCCCTTAACAGGAAATTAACTGAGTCCTTGATTGTCTATATTGTATATTCAATATTTTGCACACCTGATTCACTGTGCAAAGAGTTTAGCATTGTTCTGAATCTTCAGCATTGCTGCCTGAGTTTTAGGCCAGAAATTATTACAGACTTCTTGAAAACTCTGAATCATCTCTTTTTGCTTCTATCTGCTTACAGGGTTTATGTAGATACATTTTGGCATTTTAATTAAAAGACAACAGCTTTTTCAGTCTATTGTCATCCTTTCAGATATTCTTCCTTGTTATTGTCCTCGTATATTCTGTCCAGCTCATAGACACAATTCACTGTACTTTGTCCTTTTCATCTGATATTAGATTCTTAGATTTATGAGAACCATTCTAAACTTACAGATTTTCTGTTTTCCTTCCAAGGGTATTGTTCAGCTTGTAGTGTATTCTTTCACCCTTTGTTACTTACACAATTGATGCTTTTTCTTACCTCGTTTAAATGTCTCTTGGTTCTTTTTAGAGTGTGATGAATTTCTCTATATTTGTGTCTGGTTTCATACTCCTTTGTTCCATCACATATTTCTTCTAGTGTTTTTGCTTAGCCTTTTTGCACTTTTTCTGTTTTATTTATATTTATATCTGTAATATATTTAAACTACCACACCCTTTATTGCAATGTAATATAATAATACATAACATGTTTCTCTTGCTGCAAGGAAACTTGGCTACACAGGCTGAGCTTCATTCATCAGCACAGAGTTCCAGTAAAATGTCACTCCCTCTCTCCAGCACAAGAGAGACTTTGAAATGCACTAATAGTAAATACTTGCCTCATGGTTTTTTTCTGGTTATTGCTTGCTGTTTTCAAGTCACATCTCATCCTCCATCCCTCACTGCTTTACACAAGCCTGTTTTCTCTCCCAGTATAAGCAAGACAAATTATTTGTATTGTGGTGGCATTCAGACTGGTACATAACATCAGCTTCTTTTGTTCTAGATGTTGTTGCAGTGTCTAGCATAGGAAGATTTCTCTTCAGAAGCAGACTATGGTGAACATTAAGCATATATATCCAACCCTAGTCCTGGTTTTTCTTCCTTTCTGGAGCAAAATTAAATCAGTGATATTCCCTAAAAGTCAAATACATCTTGATACTTGACTGAACTGGGACATTAATTATTTATTTGAGGTGAGATTTACATTACTTACAGGTGGATGTCTAAATCAGGGATAATTTTCTACATTTCTTTTAAGAGGAAAGGAGATATAGTCAACAGTATTAATGGAATACAGGGTGTAATTCATCTCAGCAGGTGTAAATAAATGTCTGTTTCAGCATGAGATGACTTGTTCCCGAGGCTTCATTGACACTATTGAGTAAATCCCTACGGATCATAATGAAAGTTTAGTCAAATAGATCAGGTGTAGTGACCTTTGTTTAGCCAGAATGTCTGTGGAAGAGGTAGGAATTGAATGTCCATCATTAGATTTTAGCCTATATCTCCTAAATAAATCCATTATGGTTTATTTTCTGCATACTAGCCTGATTCTTTGAAAACTGTATGTGAACTTTCAGGTTAATGCAATGGAAAAAAAATATGGAGCAGAATCTCTTTGCTTGTATCTGCTCAACAGGATAACAATAAAATTCCCATCACTGTTTTTAAACGATGCCATAGAGCACTCCAGGCATCCAGAGATACAGTATAAGACAAAAGCTGTCAGACTTTTGCTTCCATTTTTTTATTGTTACTTTTATTTTTTCCAAGGCTGTCATACGCTCAAAAGTTACATTACAATCAGTTAATGATTTAATGGAAATAAGTAAGACAATTCCCTTAGAGCTAGTAAAGCCCCAGGATTAGACAGATTTCTGTCAGGTTATAATAAACCTTCCTAACACCTACTGGGCCCAGTTTCATATCTCTTCAAAGAATCAGTTAAAATACCACCAATAAAAGGGAAAATTGAAAGAGCTTTTTAATCACTTTGTTTGTCCTTAAAATCATACAAAATACTTTCACAATGACACCAGCTCAGGGAAAAACAACACAAGGGAAAATCTTTTTATCATCTTTATTTAAAGGCATTTTAAACAGTGCACAAAGAACCAGAATTACTGTACAGGTGTTTCTCATTTACTTCAAAGCAACAAATTTTGCCCATACATCCCAATTTACACCCATTACGGTGTGAATAACCTGATGAAGTGCCACTGATGCAAGAGTTATTTTCCTTTTCTGGATTGCTTGCCACTTGAGCAGTGAAGAAGGTCTGTGACTGCAGTAGGTGACTCTTAGTAAAGGTTTTCAAACCTGATGATGCCCAGCCTTTTGTTCCTGGCCCCTTTTAAGGGGCTCAGGGTCTGTTAGGACTCCACTTTCTCCTTCTGAAGAGCAAGATTGCAGCAACAGCCAATGAAATTTATGGAAGAATGATATGAGAGGGGCCTCACACAACTGATTGCTCCTTCTTTTTTCTGTTGCTTTCCTCTCCTTCTACTCCATGATATTTATTCTATCAAAATACATCAGATAACTGCTGGAGGCTGAGTGCTGAACTGCAACTCTGTGCAGATCAATGCAAAATATGACTCTGATTGGTAATTAGTGGTTAGATCTGAGTACTCCACTTGCATTTTCATTGCAGCAGTAATAATAGATAGGAAAAAGTGAAGATTTTTCTTCTTTACCTTCATTTATCATCTTGCAAAATGCAGCAGAATCCACCATATAGTTACTGCTTTAAGATTTGCTAACTATGAAATCAACACGTAATGTATTTCTTTGAAAAATTCCCTTAAGTACTGGCTTATTTCAGATGAAGTTTACCAAATCAGTCTCATGCTGTGATCCCTGAAACACTGAGTAGATGTCTTGTGTATCCTCTCCGCTTGAATTAAACACTGAACTTCTTTAAAACATGAATTTTAATTAGTTTTGGAGCTACAAATGCCACCTGTGCTGAATGGTGATGCTGAGGGATTTCCATTAGTATTCCAGAATTTCTTTGAAAGACATCTTCCATGTGACAGATGGCAAAAGATGGTACATGAACCAAGTTAAATAAATAATGCAAATAAGCGTGGATATGTGCCTTGTGGATGTCCCTTTTTTCTGACCAGATTGTTATAAAAAAAGCTCTATGTGTCAGTACCATTAAAAAAATGCCCATTTAACTATTTTTACACATTTCTAGCTATTCTGAAATAATGAACTTCAGGTACCCACTACAAATGAGGTTGGTTTTCATCTTGCAAGAACAAGCATGAACTTTATGCCACAGTTTAGCAGTCGTTAAATATTTCCCAGAGGCCACCATGAACACGATAGCATTATTCTGCCAAGAAGGAGAAAGAAAAAGCATGTTAGTCTTGCAAAGCCTGGATTTAGTATGTCTCAATTCAGGAAGGAAGAAAATAAGAAATCAGACAAGGAAAGAATCATATGGTAGATTGTTTGTTTCATGGCTCTAATGCTACATTGATCTTCATATTGTCTATTATTCAGAAATAAAAGTTGGTACTGCAGTTATTGTAACAGTATGTTTCCAGTCATGCAGCACTCTCCAGGTATTAGCAATTTATTGGGAAGGCAGTATCATTTACGCATCCGCTGTTCCATTTCTAATTGCCTGACACTTATTTAGTATTGAATGGAAGGACATAGCAGAGATCATTGGAGCAAAACTCCTTTTCTACTCTGCCCCATAAGCTTGCCTGGCTTTCTAAGATATCTGCAAGACAGTCACTCACTCTACCGCTGCTACTGTGAGAATTGAGAAACTCAGGGTCCGGAAAGGCACCAATTACTGTATTTTATGGGAATATATGTTGTTCATTTTTAAGGTGATAGAGGGCAAAGAAAGTCTTTTCCTTTTTGTATACTTCGCTGCCTCTCTCTTATTAATCAGAAAACTTTTTGGCTCAAGCACAGCTTCGAATATATATTTTTAAGTTGCCTTATCCTTATTGATTCTTTTGTGACTTGGAGCCTTTGAGTCCATTAACGTAAGAGCCAGCACTGCACTCTCATGCACCTAACCCTGTGCTTCATCATCTCTCTCGAATCTCATTCAAAATGTGGGACTGACATGGACTAAGATCCATGTGGTTAGTATTGTATAGACCTTCCATTAAAAACTGGATTTCATGGCTAATGTCTGCCTTGAACATACCAGATCAATTTTAATATCATTATTTCTAGCATCTGCCAGGGAGAAGAAGGCCGAGCAGGGAAATCAATAAACCCTACAAAAAGAAGAAAAAAAAATATATATAATTAATATATTCAAAAGCTTAGTGTATCTGGCAAATGCTTATTAATCCCTTTGAGTTCAGAACTGCTGGTATGAGCCTTTTTTGGTGAAAGTAATCAACAACTCTGACCAACAAATAGTGAATTGTTCCTTGTATGTGATTGGCCCTGCCACTTGCTGCTTGGTGTGTCCTGAGCAATCCAACTTAATCTGAGCTTTTTCTCCAGCTCTGCCATGACAGTTTCCCCTAATTAACTGGAACAGTGCCTAACAGTGAGGGATGAAAGGATGAGAGATGTTTGCAACAGTGTAATCAGAACAGATTTTGCATTGAAAGCAAAGCTAGAATGAAAGGTAAAACAATATTTAAACTTGAAATATGCTTTTCACTACATGGGTTTTCATTCTCATTTAGTCTTTTAGTCTATTTTGCATTATCTGAATTCAGTAATGTCTTTATAAATTGTGTATTTTAGAATTTCACACTACTTTTTTCTTGGCCCTGCCTTATTCACAAGCTCAAGCCTTGAAAAGTCTATCAACCAGATGTCTTGGACTTAGTTTTATTAAGAGAGGAAGACATAGGCTGCATCTCATTCAGTAAAAATATGTATACAAAGGTACTGTATTCTGCTATATCAAAATTTAAATTATTTTCTCACTTAAAAGATTGTGCAATAAATGATACTCAGTGATAAATATTATCAGTAAATACATGCAGTAGAAATGTATGCACTTGGTCTTCTAGCATCCCAGAACATTACATGCCATTTGTTTAGATTGCAGAATAAACTTTATCTTTTTTTGTGATAAGTGAAAGAATTTGGGCTTTTAGGGCAGACTTTTAGACTCCAGACCACTGCCTAAAAATGTAAACTCAAGGCTGTGCACACTGTCTTTCCTTCAATGGACAGGAGGGACAGCATCTGGGAATGTGCTCTTGGTTCCACCTAAATGGTGACCTTGTATTTGCAACAGCATCAGTCCTGCTTTGTCCTCTGTTAATGAGCTGTCTTACAACGTGACTAAACACTGGTGTGATTTTCTGCTGACCAGTCATTTCCTGTGATTGCTGCCACATCCACTGTTCTGCTTCTACACGTCTGGGTGTGGGAGAAGACATAAGGTGCCCTTTTAGCTCTGAATTATTTGTCCACATTAAACCAATATAACAGAGAAGTTGCTGAGAGACCAAGACAAAGAATTGTTTCATTTGATGGATTATTAATCTATTAAAGATCTTTTTCAGAACAGATTTCTGCTTTGCTACTTTTAGTCTATTTGGCCTTCCACGAAAAAAATATGATAATTTGTCCTTCTGACTGGTTTAATTTTACTTTCTCTGCAAAAGGTACTTTCACCTTGAAGTGAACCTTTGATCCTCTCAGCACGGTTTTCTTTTTTAAAGGGAGATGGGTGGTGTGAGCGAGACATGACAAATCACAATGAGAGTAGCATTTTATAAATTGGTGACTGTGTAAATGTCAATCTGTAAATGTTTGTTTTTATCGCTGAAACAGTCTCACTTGATTTCGTCCCATCAAATGCAAGTACTTGAAAATTCCACAGAGAAAGCAAAGACATTGCTTATAGCTCATTTCTTCCTTTAAATGTGCTCTACATATTCAAGCTTTGAAAGTGTCTTTGTTCTTGCATTTTTGTAAAGACAGTTTTCCTGAGGGATATGCCAATAGTAATCACTGGTGTATCCACACCATAAATTGGAAATGCACGTTATTGATTCTGTCAGAATTGTTGATGATAATGCAAAATATTAAGAAAAAAAAATGTTTCAGACTTTTTCTAAAATTAGTTAATCTCCAGTTGCATCAGGAGATGGATTAGGATCTGAATCTAACAATCAGAGGAGGCTGTATATATACAGCGTATAAGGATGGAGTGCTGCTCCTGTGATTGTAGCCTGGGAAGGAAGGGGAATGGATCTGGTTTGTGTCTCCATCACATGTCACCTGTGTGATCCTAGTCAGGTGTGTCTCTGCTTCATTCCCCCATCTCTCTGTATGCAAATACAATAACAGAAAGATGCACAATTGATGTTAACCACATCCTAATTCAAAAATAAAAGACATCTTGATTAATAAAACTATCAGCTTCCAAATTTAAGATGAAAAGAAACATGATTTCTGGCTTCTGATAGTACCTAAAACTGTCAAAGAATACATCTTGGAGAGAATGACTAAATGTTTGAGCTCTCTAAGGCATGTCTGACATGAAAAATGAGACAGACATGAAAAATATGGTTCTTGTTATGCAGTAGTAGGCTTGCTCTGTGTGTGTGTGTTTTGACTGTTTCTTCTGAGATTGTATTTAATTCTATTTTATTTGAAGCTTTATCTTTGCTTATATAGTTTATAAACTAACTTTTTTTTTATTTATTAAATATTTTCCTCTGACAAGCAAAATGTCTCTAAGTCTATTTTTAATTAAGTTTGTGTAGGGGACTAGAAAGGTATGTTTGATGAAAGAGAGTTGATACACAATAGACGAAAGTTTAGATTTCCTGAAAGCTATGCTTAGTTAGAATTGACATTTTAAGAAAAGGTATTGAAATACACTGATAAAAAACAATGCTCTAAATTTGTTGGCCCAAGAGACATTTTGCTGTTGACAATTAACACAATGAATTGCAGCAATGGAATTTGCCTTAGGTTAAATAAAAGCTTAATACTTTAAACCAGTATTTAGAAGTTTATTGCCTTTCTCTGACATTGCTGGTGTGTGCTAGACAAGAATGATATTACAGTTTTCACCATGTATATTCTTAATTGTGAGTGTTTGATACAAACATAGCAAGGTATGAATAAGAGATAAGTTGCTGACCCTGAAATCATTCAAAATATAATTCCTGTGGAAAGCAGATTATCATATATCATGGTACAAAACTAACATGCCTACAAATGTTATAGGGGAATGATACATTCAGTGGCTTCAGATCATCTGGAATAAATACATGACTGAAGATATGCTTCACACTGCTCTGCCACAGATATCTCCCTACCATCTCTTGGATACACTTGTCTGTTCCAATCAAGGAAAAAGAGTGATTTGTTTGTCTGGCCATCTACTATTTTTTTCCTATTGCTATGACTTGCAATCTTTCATTTCTTGTGGGGATAACTTCCCTACCTACTAGAGTAGAAAGAAGAAAATGTATTATCAGGGAATAAGGGGATATCCAACAGAAAAAAAAAGTAAATTCACTTGAACTTAAAATAAAGGAATCTATGAAAAAGGAATAGATTTAATGAAGGCGGAGTCAATGAAGTCAGTTTCAGGATTTTCACAGGACACATGTTGGAAGTAGCAAGGAGAATTTAGGATTTTGGTGGTAGACACTTTTAAGGATGACCAAATCAGAAGTGGATGAGTTTAGTTAATTCATTCAGACACTGACTCCCTATTTTGTGATCCTTTAATCAGCTGAGAAGTATACATTAGGTTCTGACCAAGATGTCTTAGCTACCTATTGCTTCTGAAAAAGTTTGTTAAAAAGTAATTATGCAAAAAGAATATAACCAAGACCCTATATGGGTCATTTGCATTAGAAGACACATCACTTACCCTTATTTTAAACACGCGGCTCAGATTATGATACTTTACAACCTACAAAGAAAGGAACTTGGCCAACAGTTCCTCTGTCAGTGCTTGAGCTTTAACTGTAGTGGATTTTTAGAAGATTACCTTGAGTAGATTTTTTTTGCTACTTCCACAATGGAAAATCAGGGAAAGTGGGATCAGGGCCTTCTGTTCAAGATCAACCACATAGCAAGATAAAGACGACAAATGTTAGAGGTCCTTTACCCATTTAATATTAAGAAATTCCAACTACACTGGATCAGATCACGGATATACCCAGGCCTGTTTCTGACCTCTAACAGCTCCAAGCGATAGATGCCTGTGGCAGCAATTTTGAGATTCGAGGGTGTGCTCACTAGCAATGTTGTCTTCTCATCAACAGAGAAAACGACCCACCCCAAGATATAAACCTGCTCAATGGACTAGCTTCACTTCATCCGCTATAAACCACTGCTGAATCCCGTATTTGCAAAATGTTGGTAATATTAATTTAACTGCAAAAATGTTGATGGAAAATGTATTCTTTATGACAGCTTCTTATTGGAGAATAAATGCCTCATTAATCTTAGACATTTCATGCTAAGAATATTATTGAAGTTAGACAGAATGATGAGTAACATTGTAGGGGGCACAGATTGCTACATGCAGGAATGCTTTCGCCCATTAGGCTCCCTCCATACTGTACAAGTCACTTCTTTTGTTCCTCAGGCTGCAGGCTGCAGCATGCTGCTTTTCCCCTGCTCCAGAGCTCCTGATTTAATTAAAAAGAGACAGATGGAGTGGAGTGCACTAATATATGTTTACCTGAGTTCCTTTGGTCATCTCAGGAAAGAAAAGTGAAGGAAGAAAAGGAGAGAGTCTTGAAACCAACTTCAAAATATTATGGACAAGAGTAAGTCTAACCACAATACCTGTGGGTATTCCCCAGCACACTCTGTTAGCTGTGTTTTCACCTTCTAATTCAATGCTAGCGTGACAAAGCTGAGCAGGTATAAGATGGATTTTGAAAGTTTACACTGTTTTGCTGTGAAGATAATTTCATCTATAATGGAAGAAAATATCAGAATACCCTATTGTGCCAAGATGTTTAAAGCTGTGCGAATGCTATGAGTGTAACTGATATTTTTGGCATTAAGAATGTGAAAAAGGAAAACTTGGTTGCAAGTTCTCCATGGGTGAACTAAGGAAGGCTGCTGTGACAGTCCATTCTTCTATTGTACATTGAATGTTTTCTAAATTTTTGAACATTTGTCTAAAACAAACCTTTATGTATTTGATCAGCAGGTTTACTGTGACCAAAGAGAATCAGAGACTTTCACTGTGAGGTTTATACTCTCACTGTTTCAATAATATGTGCCCGGTAGTGTGACTATGAATGGCAGATCCTTGCCTAGCTCCGAAAAAATAGAATGTTTCTTTAAGCTTCATTCTCAAAGAGTGATTTTAATCATGTGGCTATAAGACTCAGGGAATTATCTGTTAATCAGGTTCAAAAGGTAACTGCTCAAAAATCTTTCTGCTGCACTTTGGAAGTTCACTAAACTTCTTGGCCTACCAGATGAACAGACATAAAGGTGATGTGAGACTGCTGAAATATTTGAAGAAAGAAGGAAATTGGGGGTTCAAGAGCAAATTACCAAGAGCTGTCTGTCACACTCAAGCCTGTCACCTTTTGACATTCCAGGAGCTTGGATGCAGTCTATCCAATGGGCATTAAGACTGTGCCTGGACTTCAGATGAACTTTTCAGTCACAAATTTAGAAGCTGGAGTGTTTGGAATGTAAAACTCTTGTTTAGCAAAATGCTTGCGACATTAAAAAGGAAGGACTGTTAGAGGCTCAAACTGTTTATTGGTAGCATTTCAGAATAGGCAAGTTTTAGAGTGTACACCTCAATAAATCTGCATAAGGAAAATGAGATCAACTTGATGAAAGATACATTTTTCCCTTATTTCAGTATCTACTTCATCACAAAACAGATCTCTTCTTCATGAATATTGAAACAATGTGTTTGTAAAGTAATTAGAGTTTGAAAACTATTTTTTCTCAGCTAGATGCGTCTAAGTCCGTCCAGTTAAAATCTTCTCATGTAAACAATACAAATTGATATCTTTTTACTTAATTGGGAAGTTCGTCCTGAGATTTATCTAGAGCTGCTAAAAGGGAAGTAGAATATCAGAAAAACAAACAAATAATGGAGTGAATGTAGAAATGGTACATTTGAGATTTTTAGTGTGAGAATAATTAGCTCAGACTTCCCCCAATATCTCGATATCAGTCTGTCACAAGGTCTTCCATCTGCAACTTTAAACTATCAGACTAAATCCTTTTCTCACTGTGTATTGCAATCGAATCGTATTATTGTTTCCATTAACTTTTATCACTGCCCCAAATTAATTTCTGGACTGGTAAAAAAATACAGACTTTTATCAGTAAACACTCTCAGTTCACATAGGGTTTGATTGTTGACTAAGGGTTTATTTGTAACTGCAAACAGCTGTATAGAGATACATGGAAAAGAGGTCTTGAACCAGCCATCTGTAACATCAAAAAGTAAATAAAATATACACTATAAGAAAAGAAGAGATAAAACCAAGGAGATACACTCATCATTCCTATAACTCATAAACTCTTTTGAGATTATACTATTTATCACGACTTTTTATTTTCAAGTGTTATTTAACAGACTTGACCAACAGATTTCTAGTTCTGATGGGAAGACCTTTGAGCACAAAAGAAATAAAAATAGGTTATAAAACCATACAATCTGTCATGCTGCCACATTTCTGGTTTTCTTGAGAGAAATTCTTGTTTCCTAAATTTGCAGCCCATAGATACATCCTTTAAAGATTCATGCTTCAGATCAAGCACTTTAATTAAGATACCTATGGATAGGCATGTTTAAAGCTTCATAAGCATGAATAAATAAAAATTAATCTGTATAACCTGGTGTAGTTTCTATCAATCTGTTTCTAAAATTCAAGACTATCTTAAAAAATAGTGCTCAAAAAAGAAAAATACTGTGGTTTAAGCTTGAATATGCATTAGGCTTCATGAGGAAACATACAGTTTTAAAATATTTATTTGCAGAGAGTACCATTTCAGGGTAGGCTCATTTGTAGTGAAATAGTCTCTTTGTCTCTTTTAGTTGGTGTTATAAAATGTTTTTACTCAACATGTCTGCTCTGTGACTTGTGATATACACATTAAGTGCTAAAGCTATAACTCATGGAGCACTTTATCTTTCCCTGCCCTGCTCCTGGCACCATTTTCTTAAGCATTTCACATACTGACCAAAGTTAATCATGTTAAATGTCAAATCGTTAAACACCTTGTGATAGTTTCTTTTCTTTCTTCCTATATAAATTATGAGACTTTAATGATGAGATATGAAAATCATATGACTTCTATTCAAATCAAGAAAATAATAAAAAAGAATATGCCTTATTAGGTGGACATTAAAACATTTTCCTGCAATTCACAGCTAGACTAATCTGACTTTTACCTGTGGTAAAACAATGAAGGGATCCAAACTAGACAAAACTAAGAAACAAGAAAAAGTCTAATTATTGTTTTCAGAAGTACAATTACCCTCTTTAATTGCCTATTTTCAGTGACTTACGCAAATTCTAGGAATCTTCAGGGTGATAAACATTAGGTATTTGCGAAACAACTAAGTGAATCTAAGAGACTAAATACAAACATTCAATGGGTGTTTTTCCCAAAATGTATACAAAGCAAACAATGATCACCTCCTTGAAATCAACAAAAAGCAAATCCATAAATTCACTGGTGTGTTTGGTCAGAGTTTTGTAGTGAAATCTCTCTATCAGAGCATATATCTCTCATCTTAATCTTTTCATTTTCACTTTCTCCTCATACTCTTTCAGAACAAAAGTTCTCAGTGGATAGATGCTTCCTGGTATCTTTGTCTACCACTCCTTGAGGTTCAGTGCAGAACTTTGTCAGTCCTAGATGGTGGGAAATATCATAACCACTTGCTATTTTACCAGAAGCTAATGTTTCAGACCTATTAGTATATGATATATCTAAAGGGTATTGTGAATAGGATGTGCAGATTCCTTGGATACTTGTGACACATTCATAAAGTGTGTTTGCTGATCTCTCTTCGGCTGGTGCATCCTCCCATATTTCCCTGATATGTTCCATCATTTACAGTCTTGCAACCAGCTCTTGTTGACAACAGATATTTTCTGCTATTGTGGCTTCATGAGGGGAGTTCTTGCTAATTCCTTCACTAGTTCATTTTCAGGCACAAGTATGACTTGTGACTGTACCCTTTGCTATGTACCAAGTCTAACATTTTGAATCAAATTTAGTTCTATTCTTTATTGGCTTTTCATGAACTTTGAAAGTACTGAGTGTAATTTGTCCCATATCCCAAATCATTTCATCATTCTTTGACAGCCAGTTTCATTAACCCACAGGCATTTGGGTCTTGCACTGTAATGTGTGTCAACTTTGGGTTAGGTTTTGGGTTGGGATATTCATCAAACTTATTGTAATACAGTAATTTTCCCCCCTTCATTTCAGATAATACATAATTTAATGGATTGCAGGGCCAGAAAGAGCCATTGTTATCACCTCATGTAACCTCTCACACAAATCAGGACAATGAATGTCATCCAGAATTTTACTCACCTATCCATTTATTTTAAGTGTACCTTGGTATGAGTGCTCTGAAATAAATGGCTCACATTTTTTCTCCTATCACCTCTATGCTTTCAGAATAATACTCTGCTAGATTTTAATTTTTTGTGTCCTCTTCAGGAATGATTTTCTCTTTTTGTCCAACCTAATTGTACTCCCATTTTAGGCGATGGTTATGAATCAGGAATATATGGTTAAGAGCAGTCAATCTGTAACCATTACTCAGTCATATATCTGAACAATGTAGTTTTTATATTTCATTTTAATAGCTGTGTTTATTTTCTTACACAAAATCTGAAAAGCAAGTATTCTTTGCAGTTTGTGTTGTCTTGGTTGAGCTCGCACTTAAATCTGTAGTTATGAATAAGTTTAAGGGTAGAAAATTTTCTAGTACTGGATTCATGTGGCAATGAAGGTGTTAAAGCTAAAAGGTTTTTAAAATATGTGTACTCTGACAGGAGTGGGGAACATGCTGAATCACTTACAGTGATGAATATTTAAAAATAGGGCACAGATGTCTAATTTAAATACAGAAATTTTCTTGGCATCTTACTAGTTGTTACTACATTTTTTTAACATGTATTTTATTCACACATTCAAATTTACTTGCTCTGATTTGCTTTGTCAACTGCAGGAGGCTGACTGATAATCCACACTTTGAAAGCTGCCAATGCCTCTCAAACAAATGTGAAATGTAAGTTTGCAGTGGGGACTTCAAAATTGTTCAAAACTTTTAGTTGCTTTGTCATTAACTTTGGTGGGTGAAAGTGCTTTTCTGATGGATGAGAAAGAAGAGTTAGAGGGTGAAATCCTGGCGCCTTTGATATTATGACAGACCTCCCATTGACTGTAATGGGGCCAGAAGTTCACCTGCTGTTATCTGCTTAGCTATCTGTCTGTACATTTTTAATGTACTCAGGGAAGTGGAATCTGAACGCTGGTTTAAAGCTGGGATATGGAAATACCTCTTCTTCCTAAGTGACTCAATTGATTCTGCAGTCTGTAAGATGTGAGGAGCTGCTAATCCTTTTCAAAGCAGCTTCAAATAATGCGATATGAAGAGTAATTTAGTATTCAAGTAGCCTGTTTGTAGTGTGCTTAATTTTTCTTTTCAGCTTGATTTTAAATGGCTTATATCCTTTAAGAAATAAGGTAAAATTATTTTTTTAAAGGATTTAATTTTTGACAAAACAAATGGTTTTTTGTACAAGATTTTCATTCTAGCAAACATTTTTCATGGAAAAAAATTGAAAATTATCTTCAGCTGTGTTTGGCTAATTTTGTTCAGCTTTTTTTTCAGAATATTTTTAACAAAACAGCTTATACCTTATCTGCTTAAACAAGAACTGAGAATCAGCTTTTAGATTAGTTCTTCTCTCAAAACCTCATATTACTATACGGAATTCAAATTTCTCAGCAAATAAAAACCCAACAAAACAAAACACAAACAGAAACAGTAAAAAAAAAAAGTCTAGAGCTTTTTACCTAGCACTACAATTTGGTATACTTATTATCTAGTCATTCATATGCATTTAAAAAACAAAACAGTGAGACTGTTTTTTTAATGAGATGCTATAATCAAAATGACAAAATTTGTTTTAAAGAGACTATCAATTCCTTTTTTCATCATCATCCACATATTAAATACAGCATTTAGTGGGTTCATTAAGGTAATGCTTATGAAGCTCTTTCTATTCCTGGTGTACTCAACTATTATTATATTAATTTCTTTAGCAGATTAAACTACATTGTATTTAGCTCATCCACACAATGCAGGAATCATAATGGGAAATTCTGTGCCATGGATCATACAAGCAAGAACAGATGGCTATCACATTTGGGTTTAGAAACAAAATCTATGAATCTTCATTTATTCAGTGCCTTCTGACCAATGGAAAAGCATAGGTTTGTTTTCTCTAAAATGTGCATGTGTGCTTCCATTGAACATCCCTGGCAGACATACAAGTATTAATAAAATAGTTTTGTGAAAGCCTCAGAGAATTGCTTGAGGGGAAGAAACCAAGGAAATTACAGTGGAAGGTGTTTGAAACAATATCAAATATGTTCCTGACCCATCAACAGTGGCAGACTCAGTTAAATGCATGGGTGTTCTAAGCCTCCTACATGAAGGTTAATTTAAAGGTGGACTTTAATGGCTTCTGGTTTTTTGTTAGATAATATGGATTTTGTTAGATAATATGGATATATATGTATAAATGGACCACAAGCAAAGACATTTGCTTTTTTGTTGTCTATATTTCACCGTCTTCTTAATCTTTAATGTGTTCTCAGAAATATGATGACTCTCAGCTTGGTTGGGCACCTGATGCACACAAATACATTTTGGCCTTGCTGACAGTTGCTTGCTTTCCATTATATTCACACCTTCCCTCCTAGCCTTTTGGAAGTTGGATTACTAGAGAAACTTCTTTGGATGGTTCCAGCTCTGATGATTATTATTTGTCTATTTTCACTCCTGAATCAACTGCATTATCTTAATGCACATGCTATGAAGGCTACAAAGATGAGTTTTTATTTATTTAACTGATAATTCCTGTAAAATTACTCCCCTGGATGCCTATCAAGTGATAGTCATTAATATGAGTAATGCATGTAGAACATATAATGTGCACTCAAAGCTATACACTATTTAATTAAATATCAGCATATAAAACAGACTGTGAACAATTAATTTTTTTGCCATTATGAGCTTTGCAGTTGATATTGCAAACAAAATGCTAAAACACATCTTCCAACAGGGAAACAAGGAACATTACTTCTGTTTATGAACTTTATCTACGTAATTTGTGCACAGAATTACATTAAAAAAAAGTGATGGCAAAAATTAATAAACTAGGCATATTTTTTATTGAAAAGTATATAACCATAGACATCTGGTAACATATTGTGTAATATTTAACATCTCATAGCTAATAAGATGCAGAGAGTGCAAGAGAGAAAAATTATATCCATTCAATTTTAATGGTAATAAAATATCAAAGTAATAAAACTATGTCTTTGGATAGGAGCTTCAAGAAATTGGGCTAAAACCTGTGCTATGTAACATAATTGTGGCCTGTTGATGAGGTAAGAGATTGTCACTTAAATTTCTTATGGAGATATTTGTGATTTAAAAGTCCTGCAATGCATAAATAAATTATATGTTTGCCTTGACTACCAGCAACCTGTTTCCCTGGGGTATTAGTATAATACATAGGGATATTTATATAGCATATAGTTAAATATATTTTTTCTCTATTACAGATTTTTCTAGAATACTATTAATTGACAGAGATAAAATCCATTAGCAGAACTCATTATTTTTTAACTTTTAATTTATTTATACTGAGAATACCTCCTCCTCAGATGATTAGCTGCACTATTAGTAATAATAATTCTTCTTTGCTTTTCCTTTATTAAGACAGCTAATTCAATTTTGTATGGGGATGAACACTATCATAGTGGCTGAAAAAATAGATGAAGTATGTGGTAATGAAACAATACTGGGGGATATATCTGGGATCAATTCAGCTGTGTTTCATATTAGATGTGCTATAAAATGTGCATTATTATTCATATATTATTAAGTAAGGTGTTGACTTGTACAAAGTGGAGATAAAAAGTAGACAGAAAATATAGGTGAATTTTGTTGCCATATTCTGTAAAGTCCAGTATTTAATTAATGTGAACAGATATCTTTTATCTCTTCCATACTTCTCAAAAGAAAAAGAGAATTAAAATATTGAAATGTAAGTGAAGGAAACAGTTTAAATTTATTTTGCTGTGAGTCTTTGAATTGTTTAATGCTGTGCTGTTCAGTTAATGCTGTCACAGGATACCCAAGAGCAGCTGCAGTGAACACCAGTTATGTCATGTGTTTTTACATAGAAATTTCATGTTACTCAATGCAAAATAATTTTTCAATTCACATTTGAAGTGATTTACTTATACTTGATTTCTTTAAGAAATCTGCTTTGGGTTGACTGTGACATAGGCTTTCTACATTGGAAAACAGGCACACAGGAAATGTGAAGCTTTCTTGAGTCAAAAAATCTGTCACAGTCATCTATCTGTAATGTTATTCTGTACGGATTTCTTCATGAATTATATATAGGTTAAAAGAGTTTGCCATAAATAGCAGGTTCACAGAAAGGACAGGATGAACATTTGAACTCAAAGGTAAAAGGGGGAAACCATTTTTTACTCTCCCCTCTCAACTTGCAGTCACCCATCTAATGCAGCCAGTTACAAATGTAACATTAGTTCAACATTAAAATTCAATAAACCTCTTTCATAGTTTCCCCAACAGGTCTCAGATATTGCACAAACAGGCACTACAAGGCTGCCACCACAGCTCTTTCCAAGCACTGCGAGGAAGTGGAAAACACCATGTCTTTGCTTGACTTACATAAGTCAGGTAAAATTACAGAATCAATGTTTAACCCTGTGAGGGGGTTTTTTCCTTTCTTTTGCTTGTCTGCTTGGGTTTTTTGTTTATTAGTTTGAAGTTGGTTTTTTGGGGGTTTTTTTGGGTTTTTTTTTTTTGTTTTGGTTTGGTTTTTTGTTTGGTTGTTTTTTGTTTGTTTGTTTGGGGTCTTTTTTATCCTTCATACGTTTTTGTTTTGTTTGAGAAACAAAGTGCATTTGAGAATGTTGAAAAGAGAAATACAATAATATCAATTGTTCCCAGTGCTATGAAGAATGTCCACAGGCCCAACTGTGAAATTGTAATTAATCATTCAGTTAGTGGATAAGCACTCTGTGTGAGAGTAAAAAAGGGAGTTAATTCTGGGTTTATTTCCAGTGCCATCCAATATCAAGAAAGGCATCGCTATAGTTTGAGTCATATGAGCAAAAAGGAATGTTAGGTCCATATATATTTTCTTATAAAACTTTTTCTATGAGGACATTATATTGGCATATTCATTACATTTACATGTATTATGTAAGCAAAGATTGAGAAAAAAACAACTTTAACCCACCAGACAAATTAAAGAAAACTAGTCTACCCCAAACCTGCCGAAGATGCTGCTGCAATATACAGTACCCAGGCAAATAGAACTTGTTTTGCTGTTGAACAATGCCATTATAGTGAGAGAAAAACAGAAATTATAGGTTTCTAATGAGGATGCCAATATAACTAAATTCAAGCTTCTTAGTGAATCAGTTATTTAAAGAATCCAAATGGGTTAAAGCTATAAAATAAAATGAAGTTAAGGTGATAAAAAAGAAATTATTTGTTAGTTCCTCTGGCTTAAGCCTTCAGAAGAAAAAGTAGTTTTCAGGGATGATTAGTTATGTTTTTGAAGGGAATAGGCACATCATTTTCTTACAATGTTTTGTTACTAATGCACACAAATGTATCTGAAATGAAATGTGAAAAGACAAAGAGTGATTGCATTCTTCTCCCATAGTTTTGTAAATATCACCTTTGAGGACTCTGCCTCTGCACTGTCTCTCTAAACTATGTTTCTTTCTGTCAGTCTAAATTGCCAAGCTTACTTTGTTAATTCCAAAAATCCTAAATTCATTGTTTATTCAGAACCGTTCACAACACTTCTGCATACCATGATGTCTCAGTCATGACAATTTTAAATAGCTAGTTGCTTGTCTCAGGTTTCAGAAAACAGTGAAATACTGTTTTGCTTCAGAATATCATTAAGGATTGACTCTGTAAGCACTTTTTTGTGTACTTGACTGCTCAATTGGATAGCAGACTTCAGAGGAGTTGTCCTTATGACTTATTGTACTGATGTGATTCTGTTTTGTCTTTGTCTATCTGCACAGAACGCTTATTAGTCAAAAAGACCCTACATATTTCAGAATATGCTGAATTAGACTTGGTTCGAGTACATAGAAAAAGAAAAGACTTTTATTTCCAGAATGGTTTACCAAACTGCAAATATTTAATAAATAATCAAAACATTGCCATTTTTGAAATGTCCATCTGAAAGCTTTAAGAGGTTCTGAAGTGGATTTTTTTTGGTGAAAATATTAAGCTCCTCATAACATTTGGCTGAAATAGTTTTTGATGATTTTACTGGCCTGTAGGCCAGTGATGAATCTGTTTAGTGAAAACAAAACATTTTGACCAACTCTGTATATCATTTCCCAAAGAAGATGAAAAAGAACAAATATGTAACCAACTATTTTTCCTATATTTAAAAAAAAAAAATTGTTGCTATAACAATTTTACATCTCTGATAATGTAGTTGGTTTTATAATGTAGTGGTGAGGTATTAATTTCATAGTAACAGGATACTGAATATTTAATGTATAGCATTAGGGAAAAGAATGAATTTAAATATTTTTATACTTACAAGAATATTTGCACAAAAAAAAGATTATATATATTTTATTAAATATAAGTGAATGCAATTTTTTAGAATTTTTGTAGAATGAAAGACATGTCAAAATCACTTGTATATATATTTAATTAATTTAACCTAATTATTGGTGTTTCAATCAATTGCTGCAACACTTGTGCAAATCGTAATTTAAGTCAGATGTAGCTTAGCCCTTACTTTTTAGAGCCATTTAATGTGCAAACTGTGATGAAAATGCCAACATACACTGATTTATTATCAAATATAGCTTCTAGCAAAATTTTGAGTTTCACATCAATTTTTTTTCATTCGGTTTGCATTTTTCTTGGGAAATTATCTTGTCATATTCTATCTGGCACTAGCTGAAAGCACAGAGGGCTCTAGAAGCTGCAGGAAAAATACAACTGTGTACTTTTTTTTTCTGTCTTTCTGCCTTTTTTCCCCTAATTCTAATACACCAAGTTTATTTTTCATTAATTTGAGACCATTTATGAAGCATGAAGAAAGTTTTGTATGCAAAAAATATTAAAAGCTTTGTAGTAAGTCAGTAGGTTTATGCTCTTATGTTTAAATGACAACATATAATTCACAGGAAAATAGCATGGTGTGTCAAGCAACTCTTGGCAAAAGGGTTTTGCGACACATTGAGTTCTTTTTTCTCAGCAAGAAACTTGTCAAAGCCCTGAGACTCCTAAATTATATTTTCTCTAATCTACAGGACTAGCTGCTGTTGTTCTTGTTTTTTTTTAAATAGAGTTTACTTGCCAGGTAGGTTTATAAATATCCCCAGTGTCTCAGTCAGCTGTAGGTGAAAATGTTGGCAAGAAAGAGCCCAGCGATCCAGCTGGACCAGAATCCTTCCTGCTTGCTGATCTCACTACAGCTTCCCAAGGGTCAGCACCATCCTGACCACCTCAAGCCACACTGAATATATCAGCAAAGAACTGAATATATTGACCCAACCCATAATGATTATGTTGTCAACAGACGTTTCAGGAAGAGAATAGCTCATTATTTATTGCTTTACAGAAACTATGGCAGTAAAAGTGGAATAGAAGTAGCAAAAAGGAAATGTCAAAAAGCCAGTTTAATAGTCAAAGAGAACCCCCCCTAAGGTGTGTGTTCTACAGACTGACTCTGTGGAAGCATTCCCTTGCTTCTAATTCTAACACAGAGGGCATACCTAGCCCAGACCACTGGCTTATCCTCTCTTCCAAAGCTACAGAGCAATGATGCCTTCTAAATACCAACTGGTTGTTGTGCAAGTAATGACCAGGAATTTGGATTCTAAAACTGTGGCTGTGGCCCTAGTGAATACCATGAGGAACATGCAGAAGGATCCTTTCTAGCAGATTAGGAAGCCACGAGGTTTAATGCATTCTTAGGAATTCTTAACAGCTGTTATAAGCAGTAATTCATCTCACTAAATTTTCACCACAGAGAAGAATAAGTAGAAGTAATCTACTTAAACTAATCATCTAAGTCTTCTTTTTAGGTTATGATGAGACTGTCTCCTTAAAAGGCTAAGTCCTCGTTTTGGTCCCACACATTAGGTTGGCAATGGTTTCTTAAGGGCTCACATAAGGAACCCAGACAGTTAATTTAGATACAGTAATCTAGGAAGCATTCCTCTCCAAAGCACACCAGAAACCCTGGTTCTCTTTCAGTTTTATTTAGCCAAGCATTGGTACAAATATTTTTCTACCTTTGGCTTTTTTCATTCTTTTTGTAAGAATTTATTGCCTTGAAGCATAAAGTCTGGCATGGAGTTTATTAGAAAGTCGCTCATGTTTAAGATTTGAAACTTTTATTTCCCTTTTGTGATAAGCTTATGTGGTTTAATTCTATATTCAAAACACTGGTGACATTGCAAGTTACAATAAAACATCCTACATTTTTGCTTTGTGTTTCAGAGCAGTAGCCTGTAAAGTGTTTTGGAAAGCAATGTGTGTTTTGGAAATATCAGTCTAACAGTTATGGCCTCATGGTGCAGAAAATTGGTCAAATGATATTCACCATGACTTGACTTAAAAAACTTCTAGAATTCCAAGGAGATGGGATAGGTTGTGAGGGTAGAAGACAAAATGCAGAGACTGTGAGGAAGCAAGGGTTAAAAGAAGGAAGTGTATCTCTGCACCTCAGAAAAATGTGAGAAGTTAAAAAAGAAATTTCAGAAACTATTTGAAGGGATATAATACCAGGGGATTTGGAAAAGCTTAGCTTGACCAAAGACAACCAGTATTGGAAAGGACTGCTGTGCTTCACTGCCTTGTAATTCTTCGTGACTGCTATGGGTGGAGAGGGCCATGGGATGGTTTATATGGTGTTCAGATTATCAGAAAATGCCTGACAGTGCCATTAACCTTTATGCCTGTACTGCTGAGCCATGACACAAATGACTGACTCATCTGATTATGAAACTGGTTAAAATAAGGAACAGGGAAGACAAAACAGGCAACAAATAGATAGAGACATTAGGAATAAGGAAATTACACATTCTGGCTTCTCTCTTTGTTTTATGTGAGAGACACAGGGGATGATGATGCCTGGTGGGAGCAATATCTTCAAGCCAGCGAGTTTCTTAATGCTCAGAAAGAGAACAATGTGAGACAGGACCACCAGATTCAACGACAATGAAAATTCACTGCAGATGAATAAAGAACCATATGCCTCAGTGCAGTGAGTGTGAAAGAGGCCAGTTTCCAGGGCTGAGCATTAGACAGTGGGTCTGATTTCCATACATATGATCCCACTGTAAGATGGATAAATGGTAATCCTGAGAAGGAATTTCCATGTTCTCCTGTTTCACATCTCTTTTTGATGCCCATGGTCTTTCCCCACAATGAATTTTGTTGTGTGTATTTTTTTCTTCTATTGTAGCCAGAATATGTTAACTAAAGGATTTTTAACCCAAACAGCAAAATTCCAAACATAATAAAGAACTAGTTATGCATTTCATGAAACATATTTTAAAATACATATTTTCTTTCTAATAAATAAATAAAAGTAAACAAATACATTAAAAAAATTCCTAATCTGAGTTCAAGTTGATAGACTATAGATAAAACAGATAAAAATATTTCTAAAAGATTTGCACGATTTTATCTTTTGTCTTTTCATTCTATGTAAGTAGTTGCATGCCGATTGATGACTTTCAAAATACAGTTATAAAAGTACAAAAACATGAATGAGTAATAAAGCAAATAAGAACCTTTAAAAGAGCAATTGTCTGCGCTGTTCTTGATAAATTTTTCTACCTCTTCTTTCCTGTGTTTTTTTCCCCCCTCTAAAAGTGACTGGACTGGACTGGTGTTTCACAGCCATGCCTAGGTTTCAAGGATGTCTATTCTTTTGAAATGCTATCATAAGAAAAAGAATAATCAGAGTGATAAACACTCTGCTTTTGTTGCCATTGTTGTTGACTTTATGTTTTGTTGGGGGCTTTTTACCACATGGAACATTGAGATTCTGGCTTTGCAGTGAGTATATTTGATCATTCAACATCACACAGAAATAGCATGACTGCACAGCAGAAAACAGCCCTCTGGAAATGCAACTTCTGAATGTTACCTTTGCTCTTTAACTTTATTTTCTTCACTTTTTTTAGACTCTGTTAATTTAGAGAAACACAATATTCGTGAAAATGATATAGATATTTTTGAATTACTGTGGGGTTTTTATGAAGTACAAACCTTTTCTTCGACTCGAGTGCTATAATAAAAAAACAGCAACCAAAACAGCTAACCAAAGGAAAAAAAGTATTACTGTTATGTTAAATGTTCACAGCAATGTAAAACAACCTCTCTTCAAAATGATTGGGCACCAGCTCCTATAAGCTATTAACTGTGCAGCTTTAACAAAACCATATTAAACTTGACAAGAACTCATCTGAGAGCTCTAGCAAAAGAGAGTGGTCTGTCTGAGCTGTCCTTCCATTGAACTTAGAGAGCTTAAGCAAACAAAAAATATCATTATCTTGCAGCTACGAGTGTGCCAATTTATTGTCAGAGGAAATACTTTGAGTCTCCTGACACTTTCTTAGAGTATTAAAAAACTTGATAATCCCAAGTTATGTTCTCACATGTAGTTTGATGTTTGTTTTCTGGAAAAAGGTGCCAATTCTAAGTATTCCCTGTTCTGATAGTCAGAGGGATCTGTTTGAGTTAAATCTTATTTCTTTGATTTCAGTGCTCCCTGATTTCTCTGGAAAAGTGTTGGATGTATCTTAAAACTAACTTCTGTGGTTTTATTATAAACATTTTTTATGTACACGGGATTAATTGGATTGATAATGAAACTGATATGTTGTCATCTGTGAAGATACTTAGCTGAAAGTTTCCTCTGAATAAGAGTTTATAGAACTTTTCAGCACTTTCAGCAGAGAATTGAATGCTGACCAGCATGACAGCAATGATGAAAACTGAACCTGAGGCTTGAAAATGTTTGCTCTTCTCCAACTCTTTTATCATCAGAGATGTGTTGCTGAAGTTTCTTGCCACCCCATTCAGATAAACTGAGCTCTCCTTTGCTGAGCAGGGTGTGGGTTAGGTGCTGAAATTCACTGGGATGAATCCTGATAGAGGATACCTAAGCTGAAGGATAATGAACCTGCACAACAGCTTGGTCCAACCCTTAAATAAGCCGATAAGACACAGTGAATACAACCCCTTCCAGTGGGAAGCTTTATGTGTTAACAACACCACTTCAGCTTGGTGGAGGTGGTTTGTCTTTCCTCACCAGGATTTGGCAGTGATTCCAAACCATGTCCATGTCCATTCCAGCCCTGAGCCCATAATGAATGCCCCAGTGCCATACCACATTCCAAACAGGGGTTTCATATTTGCCTTTAGCTTTTCTACTTGCCACCAGAGCTGCTCACAAAATATTTTATAAAGGAAGCAAAAAAACCCCAAATGATAATTAGACTATTTGATTCTGGAATAGAAATGTAGTAATTTTTGAAGATGCAAATACAATCGAGACATTATTTTAATGAACTAGTCCATTAGTGAGCCTCCCAATTAGCAAAAATAGCCTTGCTTATGTGAATAGTCAGTGTGCTCTAAATGCATGTTTTGGCTTTCTGGGCCACTTGAGGCACTTGGCATATAACACTTTAAGTATGTTGTTTTGGACCAGTGACAATTCCTTCTGCAGACCAAAAGAAAGATGCACTTAGATGAAACCTTGGCAAAGGACCAAGTCCCACAAAGAAATGGCAATTTCTTGTCAAAGACACGGCACAGCTCTATTCTCATTTCCTGGTAAATGAAAGTGTTCTTGCTGTGACCTGTAGACATATCACACACTCTTCCTCAATTTTGTTGGTTGCAAGACTGACCCTTGCTTGATAAAACTGCTTGATTATGGCAGTGTGACAGGAGCATGGCAGTGGTCCTCACGTTCCCATAATGCCCCCAAACATGTGCAGATGCCAGTAAGAGTAACTAGTCTGGGATTTATTCTACAGCAACAGCTATTTCCCCCTTTTTGTTTTTCAAAAGGCTTTCTTTTTCTTGTCTTACTTTTTAATAAAATTTCTGTGTTTTCTCACTGTGTCATGCAATGTATTTTGCCTCTAGACAAGAATAAAGTGAGAAGGGAAGCAGAAAAAGTAGATGAAGTAGATGCTTCATGGTATTGCATGGTCTACGTACACCGGTCTTGTTTACAAACCTCTGTCAAGTGATCCTCCTGTGCCCCAGAGGCAGAGAGGGAAACGCTTCCCATGTAGCTTTGTGAATGCCAGCCACAAAGTTTTATTATTTTTGACTCTCTACCTCTTAGCATTGTTATAAGTGTCTTAAAAGAAATTCTTTACCTGTTCATCTTTGGATAATTTCTAGTTGGTCTGAATCAGGCTAACTATTTTTGGGTGTAGTACTGATCCACCATCTCATCCCAGTGAAGGATAAGCCCATCACTATGAGGACAGCTTGCTTTAATTTAAGTACATTTTGTTCTACAGTATTTCCTGGTTTATCTTATATATTCAAAATGAATATAATTCTCACACACAAAAGCCTTTCATGTAATATAGGTGGTGTCAGATTAATTTATGCTTTCCTGAAAGCTTATTTTCCACTGTGACAATGAAGTAAAAAAGGTGAAAACAAACATCAGAGTAATTGTAGTGCAGCACAACCCTGATGAATAAATGTGGTTTTTAGTGAACTGGTCACAGACACACCAGCAAGAACACCTTTTTCTGAGGTGACATTCAGAAGCCTACTGAATATAGAGAAGGACCATACATTAATATGCTGATTTCACTCAAATTTAGGTGCCTACATTTATCTCATATCTGAGTTGCATGGAAATAGGAATTATTGTGAGAAGTCATCCCAAAGGAAATAAATATGGTCTATCAAACAGCCAAGGGGGTTTTCAGAGCAATGCAAAAAAAGCTCTGTTGGTGAAGGTCCAGTGTAAGACAAGGCCTGTAGGTGAAGGTCTGTGTTTTGTTGAAGATGTTTATTTTATATTATTTTTAAAGCAAATTTGTGGAGGAATGAGGAGTTCTATGATCATTTAAATGTGTATATGCTGGCAGCCTTTTGTAAAGAGAAATTAAATTAGATGGTACCTTAAGAAGTTGTAAAATGTTAGAGTCATTCTTATTAGATAAAAAATGAGAGTGTTCTCTCGCTTCTCTAAATCATTCTTTTTTGTAAATCCTTAAAGGTTTTGCAAACTAGGACAGTGTAAGTTGTCCTGGTTTTATAGGCCTTTGTTTTTTGTTGGTAGGGTATTTTCCTGGTTTTTTGTTTTTGTTTTCTTTTTTTTTGGCAGCATCTCACAGCAAGTCAAAATAAGGGCTGGAAATCAAACCCAGATTTCTTAAGTAGGGCCAGTTGTTATGGCTACAGCAGTATGCAATTTATAAGAAAACATTAAACTGTTCTAAACTTTAATGTTCTTAGTTCCTGAAACAGGAAATATGATCTAAACTCATGATAATTTATGGAAATATAATTTGATAGGAATACCTGTTGTAATCCAAAATAGCAGTTGTTTGTTTCTGAGCTCGTGTTGCCTTGGAAATGTTCTTTTAAGTGTTCAGCTATTCAGACCTGGACATGTGTTATGCCTTAAACAGACTTCACTCTCAAGAGCAGTCTTTGCTCTCAAGGGGGGTAGCCAGTGCATCTCCAGGAAAAGGATTTGTAACATCTCCACATTATCTGTGATCCAAGGTTTCTCTCTGATAGGAAACTTTGTTGGTCCTCAGCTTTTGCATAAGAACTAGAAGAATGTCAACAAGTAGAAATGCACCAGTGATAGTGTGTTCCAAACTCAAAAAATCTTATCTAAAAAATTACAGAATGTGCTGAAAAGGAAAATCCCACAGACATAATAGGAAAAGGCATCTGATTCAAGAGGTAGTAATTCAATTTTCTGCTTTCCAAGCGTATCTTGTGAGAATATAAATTTCTTCCAACCACATGAGTAAAATTTTGGGAAAGCATTGAGGATTCCCAGCACATCTACAGTTTACTCTGCATCTCAAATCAGTGGCTGAATTTAGGGATATGACTTATGAGGGTCTTTATTATGCATATCTAGAAAGTCCCTTCCAACCCAGACTATTCAATGATTCTCTGATTCTATATACATTTTTTATTCATGTATGCAGAAGTAAACTTAGAGGCCATAATGATGTCAGACTTTTTTTCCAAAAAAAAATCTGTAAAGTGTCCATATAAGGAGTGACACTCTTCCTATTTTTTTCTGAATTTTCAAGCCACTTATTAAAAATATTCAAGATATTTAAAAAAAAAAAATGTTATGCCTTGGCATTTTCATGCAGACTCCCGCAGAATTCAGCAGCAAGCAGTTTGTAAGGAGGAATACTCTCAAACTAACTGTTTGTGTGGTATATACCCCAATAGGTGTGAACAGAAATTGTCTCTTCCTGAAGAGCTGTATTATAAAGTATTGGTGGCTGGTGAGTCCAAGGAAGAACCTAAAGACCTAAGCTTAGTTATACCTAAACTGAAACCTTTATCAGGTTTCAGAGTTATTCTGAGTTATTTTCAGCCTGGTATCTCACACTGCTGTAGAGGCTGATAGTGATATAAGCACTATGCCTAAATTTTGACCCAAAAACTCAGGTGATATGTATTTTATGTGCCATATTATTTATTGCTTTTTCTCTCTTTGGTGTGAAAAAGCAAATAAATTAGATTTTCAGGAGTCTGCTTAATCAATCTAGTTTGGAACACTACCAGATTCTGTTTCCTGCAGATACTAAACTCTGCTGTGGTCCCAGAAAAGCCTTCAAAATTTTCAGGACAACTCAGGTTTGATTTTTTTCATTTACTTGTCCTTCCTTTAAGTCCTCATTTGTGAGAGAAAACAGTAAAATACAGCTTTAATGCAAACTCCACTTCCCCAATGATGGAGCAACTGTCTGTGCTTCTTAACATTAGAACAATGAGATGGGATTCAGGATGACAATTTTAAGACATATGTACAGGCATTTTGTTTTTCTACCTTTAGCCTAGCTCTGAAAATCCACAGCATGTGCTGTCAGGCCTGGTGATTAAACATTTCTGACATCCCTGCTCTTAACCAAATTCATCATTATAGCAATACTTAATCAAGCCAAAGGTATGATTGGCTGAACATATTTCAATGTTTAAGTGTTTTTTCATTTTAGAAAAGTGTGTTTAAAATGAAAACCTTTACGTGTGCACATGCACGTGTGTGTATGTATGAGAAAAGGAGAAAGAAGGTGAGCAACCGTGCAAGTATTTTGTATGGAGTAAATCCATTGTTAATGCATATCACACATCCTCCCTTTAAATTGCAAATCCTAGAATCAGAAATCTGGGTGGGATTAAGCTGAAAAAAAGAACAGATGGGACTGTTAATGTGACTGCCAGAGGCTTGGGCAGAAGGCAATGAAAAATAATTCTATTTTTCCCCTAAATTGAGAAAGCTAAACTGGTGATCAGTAGTAGATTTTGGGCAGATGGGATGACTTGGAGAAAATGGTTGGCAGACTTAGTCACAAGATAATGAGAGTAAGAGAAGGAGTTTAGGGTGCATCAGGGGGTCCTGAACTTCAGACCATGCCGCAGTGTGTATTTTCAGAAAAGGCAAAAGTACACATAGGAGAACCCTTACCTACAATATGTGAAAATCATTCCAGTTCTGTTTATCACACAACACATGTAATGCCCTGGGTACACTGCAGTAAATAATTATGTTGGCATCCAGAATTGGAAATGTTTTTGTATATATGTCAGTCTGAATACTTCTGCTACTATTATCAGTATAATAAGGTAATGTTTTTTTCATTTTCTTAGCTCCATTTTGCCCTTAAACCTTTTTCCAGCCCTTCCATTTTACCCAGGTGCTCACTCTCTCAATTTCTTTGCTATGAAATATCTACTGTTGATTTGTAAATATTCAAATAGGACCAGTATCTCATTGTGTTGGGAAAGAAGCAGAAAGGTGAAGTCAAAATGCTTCTTCTCAATGATAAACAAAAAGTACTAGCATTTACTACAATAATGATAGCAAATGTTAGCATCTGTCTTGAAAAATATATCAATAACTTGTGTGATGTGCTAAAATGAATCTCAAATAATTCTACTGAGTATTTTTCCAGAACTTTCTATCCTTTCTATGTCAGATGTTCAGATTAAAGTTCACTGTAGAGGTAATTTATTTTGCTTTATTTTAGTATCCCTCATTGGATGAAATATATATTTTATAAACAAGGAAAAAGGGCTCAATTTATAGCACATATGGAAGGATTATTTAAATATGAAAGACTGAAAGGATGATTAAATCTCAGCTATTCAAATTTCATTATTTGTTTTGCAGGGAATCTGTTTCATGTTGAAAAATGATAGCAACAAAAGCGTTGGAGTTGTAATATAACTCATGGTACAATCAGTACAGTTTGTCGTGTTTGAATGTCACCATACCTTTAAATATTGGCAAAAGACCTCAGTAGATAGACTACAGTGCCAATGAAAAGTGATTTTTTCCCCCACTGGTTTCTTCATAGTCTGTAGCAATTCTACCAGTCAAATCTAATCAACTTTTACAAAGAAATCTTAGTATTCCTGAAAGAATACCTTTCAGACTTGCTCTGCTGCATTTGAAGGACAAGCTTACTTCTTTTAACCAGTGAATGGAATAGCCTTTCATATAAGTAATGCTAAAATTTTAGAGTATTGGTTGGAAAAATTAATTGTGGTTCCAGATTGTCTCACCTATAAATTGGAGCTCATTAAGAATATCTGTAGGATCAGGGCAGGTTTGAATCTCACTCTCTGAGTGTTCCAAGGTATGTAGGGCAAGGAGAGATTCAGAAGCTCCTAGAGTGGGACTTGGGCAATATTTTGTTGTGAAATGATGCTGCTCAGGTGATCTGGTATATGCTGTAGCACGTGCTGGTATGTACACACTTCTGCACTGACAATTTCTTTTATCCATTAGGCCACTCTAGTGGTCATTTAATTTCAGGTTTCCTTCCAAAGTCAGGCCATGAATTCGGATCTGCTCATCAACTCAGAAACAGCCACAGACTCAGTTGTAACCACATGGTCCTGCATGTTGCTACTCAAGCCCAAGAAGACTTAAATAAGTGCAAGGCTGCAGAAGCTGGACACGATGTGGATTTGAATACGCATCTTCTGTCTTAACTCTAGGAATGCAAGGAAATAACCAGTGTGGAAATCCAGTCTTCATCAAAATTGCATCTGATTTCCCTGTCAATTTAAGAGTGTGAAAATTATATGTAGCTGGCTACAAGCTGACATATTTGAGTAGCCAGCTGAGACAGCATCTACTATGTTTCAGGTTCTGTACAAATGTTTACACCAGAGAAGGTCACAGGGACTCATTTAATACTAGCACTGCTGGAGTTCAGTGACAAAACTTGGTCAGCTGGTGTGACAGTTTAATGAAGACAAAGAGGACTTTAAAAGTTTATGCTACAAAAGAACCTCCTATTTGGGGAAAATAATGAATGGATACCTTGCTTGGCTAGGAAACAGAGAAAAGATGAATCACTTCTCACTGTTGCAGCATGTCACAATGGCATTTTGGCCAAACTCTCTTTGAAGGATGTCCTCATGAAACAAACTCTTTATTCTGATATTCAGAGCAACAAGAAACATCTGGAACAGCAGCAAGAAGTTTGAAATTTGGATTCTCCAGATAGGATATTTAAATATATGAAAAAGTATCTAAGTAGTAAGTGACTTGATTACTTTTATTTTTCAGATGAATTAATTACCAGAGGTTCTTATTTTGTCAGACTTTTTGGGAAGGAGAGAAAAAGGTAACCAAGCAAACAAACTATATACTTGTACTTAGCTAATGAGAAGAGCAAAAGACAAAAACTGATATTTTTTTCCAGAAGTGAGGCAGGTACTTAGCATTCAGTTTCACACAACCTGAGCCATTTAAGCTGTTCGTTCACGTCATACCATATGTGAGGTGCAGACTTACTCTCTGAAACTTCAATTTTTTTTTTTTCCTTCACTTTCTGACAGAAGTAACCTGGAAAATGTTCTATACTTTTATAATCAACCAACACCTCTCATCATTTCACTCTCTGACAGAGTCCTGGGTATAATCTTCACACTGGGCTTTTGCACAGTTCTCACTTGCGTCTCATGTTATTGACAGATATTGTGCTTCACCACTGAGTACATGGATCTGCACTGCACCAGCCACTTGTGTTTGAGCTGGCATCCTGCAAGTGGATTTGTAAGAGTTCTGTAGGAGCTGAAAGAAGTATGTATGGTTGGGATTATCTGATTGCCTACGATGTTAACATTCATTCATCATTTTGGGTAATTAAGACTAGTTTTTTGGAAGTCTTGAAAACTCCATACATGTTAATGAGAAATAGTGCAACCTTGGATTCCAAATCTTTTTCCCACTATAACTCTGAGTAAAAGAATAATTTCTTTCCTTGAACCACAAACAACATTTTTGGAAGCCACACAGGTGAGCTAAGCTTATTACAAAATCTCATGAACAAGTAAAATTTGTCTTCACATTATTTTTCAGATAAATATTTATGTGCTTTACAAAGGTATGTGTCCTCAAATTCCTGTTACATTCCCTTATGAAAAACTCACCTGGAAAACAATGACACATTAACAGAATCACCTGCCATGGGATCTCTTGAAAACCATACTTCTGTTTGGAAAGGCACATTGCTGGTGGGCCTTGGAGGCATTTAACAATGCTGGTCTTTGGTCAAATGGAATTGAGTTCTTTGCATTTCACTTGCTACAAAAGTATTCATAGAACATGCAAGAGTTTTCTTCTACAGTAATAAAGTGCTTATATTCATGTGTACATTTTTTTATAAAACCTTATGTTTATTTAGACTTTTTCAAAATGTTATAAGTAGTACTGGATAATAGAAATTAATGAGAGAGATCCCAAACCAAGTCAATGTCTACAGCATCTCAATGCTGCCAATATTGCACCATTTTTATGTGAATCATAGAATCCTTGAACGTCCTGATTTGGAAGAGAACCACAAGGATCATTGAGTCCAGCTCTTGCCCCTTCACAGGATCATCCCCAAGAATTCCATGTGCCTGAGAGTGTTGCCCAAACACTCCTTGAACTCTGTCATTTTTGGAGATGTGACCACTTCCCCAGACAGCCTGTTCCAGTGACCAACAACCTTCTGGTGAAGAACCTTTTTCCTGCTATCCAACCTAAACTGTCTCTGACACAACTTCAGACTGTTTCCTTGGGTCCTGTCACTGGTCATCACAGAGAAGAGATCAGTGCCTGCCCCTCTTCTTCCCTCACAAGGAAGCTGTGACAGCAGTGAGGTCTCCCCTCAGTCTCCTCCAGGCTGAACAGACCAAGTGACCTCAGCCATTCCTCACACGGCCTCCCCTCAAGGCCCTTCACCATCCTTGTGGCCCTCCTTTGGAGGCTCTCTAATGGCTGAAAGCCCTTCTTATCTTGTGGCACCCAAAACAGCCTCCAGGACTCGAGGTGAGGCCACCCCAGTGCAGAGCAGAGCGGGACAGTCCCTCCCTTTCCTGTCTGGTGATGCTGGGCCTGATTCCCCCCGGATAGGGATGGTCCTCCTGGCTGCCAGGGCACTGCTGGCTCGTGTTCAGCTTGCAACAACCAGGTCTCCCAGGTCCTTTTCCATGTTGCTGATATCCAGCCTCACATTCCCCAAAAAGTTTGGAGAATGAAGGCATGTATCCTGCTAAGTGAGCACTCTACAGATAATTCCCCTTCCTATGTGGAGCAATTTCATATAAAAATATAAATCATATTATTACTATAACTGAGTTTTCATCTATTATGCAAGTCTCAGAGAAATTAATAGCACAAGTTTCCCATTCATCAGAAATAGATTAATATTTTGTTCACAAAATAATGGTACATAGTAAAAGGATGTATAATGGTAGCTACTGCAAAACCTGCTTAGTGAACAAAGCCATTATCACATCTGTAGCTACATTAATTTTCAGTGATGTTCTTCATAACAACTCTTGATTCCCAACCCAAAATGTATTTATTATAATGGAGCATCATCAACTTATGGATAGAATTCCACATTCAGTATTTAACCTGCTACTGAGCTACCTAGCTCTCAGTGAACATCACCTTCTTTATGCTTTCATCATGATACTATGATGCTGCAAAGAAGAGCAGTTCCAGAAACATTGTACATTTTGCCTCTTGTTCTTACTCAGTTTATCATTAGAAAAATGTTGCTAATATGTTGCTAGAGATCATTTCTAAATTCAGTTTTTCAATCCCTCCTTTGGGGCATTGACATGTCTTCTCAGCTTTGTTTCTATGCGTTACAGTGAAGAAAAGTGCAGTTTGAATTACACTTGTACTTTGTGAATGGGATTAGCATGTTCCCTTCTAATATTGCTAAACTAGAATTGACGTGAGCTTTAAGAGAGATCACAGAGATCTTGTCACACTTCATGAAAAAAAAAGAAAACTAGATTTTTTTTCTGTTCCTTTATATGTTTTTACTCTTCATATCAGTTTGGATTATGCCACATCGTCCCAGTCACATGTAAAGACAGCTTTATGTTTAGCTTTCTATAAAAACACAGCAGAGATTTGCAGTCCAGTCTGTTTCCAATCTAATTCTAATCTTGAAATACATTGCTGCATTCTCTGACATGTCTATACTCATGTAGCCCTTAGTCCATTAGCTGGAGCCATTAAACTATTTTAGGAAGGAAATTTCTGATTTTTCTGCTTAATTTTATTTTTAATACGCATGACTCTCAGAGTGACTGCAGAGTGAAAAGGGGAAGTGACAGGATCTCCTACTTTCATTTAATTCCCCTTGGAATTTATGTTCAGCCCTCTGATAATTGCTTTCATGGTCCCATCTTTCCAGGTAAATTGACAAACTCTCTGCAAGGATTCATGCTTGACTTTTTGGTTATTTTATTTTTTACTGTACAAATACTACCATTAAAGGAACTCACAAGCTGGATTCACATCACCTAACTTTTGCCAGATTCAAGTCTTTTACATATTAGCTACTTTGCCTGGCTCCCTCACTAGCCAGTTAATGAAAATATGTGACTTAGGCACATGAATCCTTGTACTCTAAACTGGATTTCTGAAGTTACTTTTCCCTTTATTGCATGACTGTTTTTGATGAACATTTATACTGGACACTAATTTTTACCTGTCTGAGCAGGAGTGGAATAAATCCCACCTTGTGAGCTAATTTGAGGTTTAAGAAAATGCAATCTCTGAAGTATATCTTAAATAGCATTGCTAATGTACTCTTGATCTGAATTATGCAACCCTGACCACAACTAATGACGGAATGCTGACTTATCATCCTATTACCTAAATGAGTTACAAATAAATATGTTAGCTTTTTTTTTTCTGAGAAACTGCTTCATAGAATATTTGTACCAATTTTACTAAGTGTTGAAGACAAAATCTGGGCTGAGCCTAATGGTTCTGTTTTACAAGTGCAAACTTCTCAGTCTTAAAACATCAATTTAAAAATCACTGAGTTCTAAATACTGCTAAATTAATCAAAACATAAAATTGAATAAATATTGGCTCATGGAGAGACAGATGTTAGTTTGCCAGATAATGTCCTTCACGAAGAGATGAATTAATGCATGTTTCTTCCTTCCAAAATTATTCTGATGCTCTTTATCTTTCTTGCAGGTACCATTAATTTTAATTAAGGGGATTGAAACAGCAAAAAATAAGATGAAGGCCACAATGCTAATATGCTATCGTTGTCATAAAAGCCAATGTATAGACTCAGCTGGGCATGCCTGTTGGCCAAAGGAAATATCAATTCTGGTCAGATATATTTTTTATTTGCAGAGAAAAATAATTTAGAATATACTGACAGGTAATGGAATGTGGCTGGTCTAAAGCCAGCCCTCACATTTTAGCAGGAGCTACCATTCAGAGGCTTGAAACAGAACAGATTTATCAAAGTCCAATGACAAGGCAGAATTTGGATTCATAATCTCTGTCTCAATCTGCTCAGTGATTGTCAAAGAAATGCCAGACAGTGGAGAATGACTGGGAATCATTAACTGGCTTTCTGTTCCAAAAGTATAAAATAGATGATTCCTTAGTTATTACTGATTTTGAAAATCTTGCTGGAATTGAACAGCATGCTTTAAAAAAGACCAAACACAGCACATTCTGAGGAAGAACCTCTTAGCATAAAATGAGAAACTCAACCAAAAAAAAAAGTTTGCAAAGAAATGGATGTATTTTACAGCCTAGCTCAGATCCTCAGCTCCAAAGCACTCTGAAGTCAGCAGAACTATATCTATTTGTCCCAGTTTGTGCATCTGATCCAATCTTCCCTTGGAGAGCATGGGGGTAGCACAGACACTGTTGTTGAGATCAGCAGCACTTTTGTACATCTAAGCAGCATGTCAGCGGAGCCTCCTGGAAAGTTGCATGAGCACAATTAACAGATTGGGCTGGAAAATCACACTGTTTGTGTGATAAGTGCCCCTTCGCAGGGTGCAAGCTGTTCCACATCTCCAAACTGTTTTGCTGCTTTTTCCTTTGCACAGGGAGAATCCTCCACAGTGTGTGGCTTAGTGGCAAACTGCCACCGCCAAATGCACGCAGCTATTTAATGTCTTGCTGCTGAGATTTGGGATTTCTTGATGTTCATCTCAAATGTAAAATATATCTGAATCATAATCTCTGTAAGGTTAAAGATTCCAGCAGGGGAAAAAAATGGTATTTTGTCATCTTGTCATCTGAAATTGTTTTATATTTCACACTACAAAGTAAAAATAAAAAGGGATCATCACCTAGGTGATAAACTGCCAGTTTTCAGACAAACATTTTAACTGATTTACACCTGTTTTCCTGTAGGAAAGACTACATTTTATGTGATGCATTTCTTTCTCAACTGATAAATGACAACGGTGCAAGTGTCTTCATCTTGGTGTGAATTGACCCAGATTGTAGAAGACCAAGTTTTTACATTGTGACCAATCAACTTCTAGAAACATAAAAACTGCTGAGAGTCTAGTTTTGAAACTTTTACAACATTCAGCTGGTGGCAGAGTAATGTCCTTAATTATATATTTTATAGAAATGAAACTTGAGGAGAAGATAAAAACCATTTTCATTGGAGCATATGAATATTTGATTTAATGTCAAATAAGAGTCAGAAAACATAACTCAGTCTTCTTTTTTGCTTTTCATAGTCTTATCATTCCTGTGAATATCTCCAAGAGTGTTCCAAAATATGAAACTAAAAGAAAGGGATTTAAAACCGATCTACACATAGAATTTCAACAAATTCCTTTAATTTATACAGCTTTAAAAATACATGTAATGATGAGTGATCTACTCAATGAAGTGTGATGCTTCTGGAAAGTACTAAAATATTATTTTTACATGGTGTCAGGACACTGACAGGGAAATGAAGAATCAAAAGTAAAACATCTGCAGATACACAGCACTGTACTCCCTGTAACTCTCTTAAAGCTTCCTTTTACATGATGAGTACCAAACCCACTGGGAATGCTTAAATTGCCAATGTATTCCTCTTTACTGCATCATGGTTTCTGTGTGCTCTCCCTTTTTCTGCATCTTTTTTTTTAAGTTTTGGTGGAAAGATCTTATTAAATAGATGGTCCAGAACAAGACTACTGAGTATTATGATGATCCATACAAATAACCACTATGATGACCCATTTTATTATCACATACATGTTTTAAGACATTATATGCAAGTCATAAAAAAATGGTCTTAATCTCTAAGCATTCAGCATCACTAAGTATTCTGCATTCAAATGCAGAATAATTAAGACAGTGTACTGCAGATTGAGATGGAAATGTTATATGTCCAAGGAATCCACCTAATATGTT
>VXBC01006473.1:47677-84455 GCA_013399945.1 Ploceus nigricollis
TCTCTTAAAGCTTCCTTTTACATGATGAGTACCAAACCCACTGGGAATGCTTAAATTGCCAATGTATTCCTCTTTACTGCATCATGGTTTCTGTGTGCTCTCCCTTTTTCTGCATCTTTTTTTTTAAGTTTTGGTGGAAAGATCTTATTAAATAGATGGTCCAGAACAAGACTACTGAGTATTATGATGATCCATACAAATAACCACTATGATGACCCATTTTATTATCACATACATGTTTTAAGACATTATATGCAAGTCATAAAAAAATGGTCTTAATCTCTAAGCATTCAGCATCACTAAGTATTCTGCATTCAAATGCAGAATAATTAAGACAGTGTACTGCAGATTGAGATGGAAATGTTATATGTCCAAGGAATCCACCTAATATGTTACGGTACATGAAATCCAGACAATGTGTCTTTCCTTTCCTTTCCTTTCCTTTCCTTTCCTTTCCTTTCCTNATTTTAGCTAGTTTCAAGGAAAGAGTAATGGTTTTTTAAAAATGTATTTTCCAGTCAGCATCAGAATAGGGAAGATAATAAGGAACTAAAGGTGGGATACATTACTCGTTCACAACAAAGTTTAACTAGAACTAATTCAAGGATTATCAGTGTTGGGAATATCCCATTAGTGTAACTGGGGAAATTCACAGGGAAATCTTAGTAGAACTGCATTGAGTAGTCAGAGAAAAATCAGGTCAGGATTCAGAGTGAAAAAAAAAAAAAAACCACTTGCTCAGTTCCAGGGATAAAGAACCAGAGATTTGATTTTAAGGCATTTGAGATCTGTTGCTTGCTTATGGAGCATCCTCGGGTTGCTGAGTCTCAGGGATGTGTTTCCATAATGAAATTCAGCAAAGAAATGTCTCAATGCTTGCTACTACTTCAGTATTCCTCAGGGACTAGGATTTGGTAGCTGAGGGTGGGTAATGAAACTCTACGTGTGTCTAGGTTTGTTTTTAGCAGCATATGACTTGTCCCACTATGCAGTTAAGCATGAAATGTAGCTCCTCTGAAATAAAAGCTTACAAAATTTGGACTAGCTTCTGAGTGCTAAACATATTTTCCTTTTTCTCTTTAACCAGTGGATAATAATATTAATATCATAATTATTATTAATAATTAATTACTATTATTTTAGCATCTAGCTCAAAATGACATGAGTTTTATTATATTACTAAAGAAATATGCTTTGTATAGTCTCTTACTGCTGGAAGGGGAATAAAATTTAGAAGATAAAAGTTTTCAATGACTTTTTCCTTTCTGCACAACAAAATCAATCCTTATTTCATCTTTCCATTGTATGACAAAATTAATTTATAACTGCAAAATTAATATATAAAAATTATGACAACCATAAGAAAGGCTTTGAAAACCACAGAAGCATTTTGCAAATTAAAGGTCTTCTTTTGAGGCACAGCTACACAAAACATTTACTTTTTCTCTCAGAGAAATGAAAGCATAAAAGTATGTGTACAGTTTTGATCACCTTCTCCTCTTGACCAAAAAGACATATACAATTCACCTTATCAAGACAGCCCTGTTGCTTTTTTTAAGGGAGGAACTGTCCTTTGCAATGCCACGTGGGCAGACACAGACAGGTACTGTCTCTTCATCATCCACAGGGGTATAAAGAGCCCTGGTGGTTCAGCTCTCCTTGAGCTTAGTCTGTGCCCTTGAGCTTCTGCTCATGTATTTGCTACAGGGAAGCTTCAGGATATGTCTTCTCACTCAAGGGCTCTGTCTGCCATATCACTGGCATTGCTCAGAGCAAGGTTTTTAACCCAGGGGATAGCTGGGTACAGGAACATCTCCCCAGGGAAGTGGTCATGGCACCAAGCCTGACAGAGCTCAAGAAATATTTGGACATTTTTCTCAGGCACATGTTGTGATTGTCGGGACTGTCCTGTGGAGGGCCAAGAGATGGACTTGACAATACTTGTGGGTCCCTTCTAAGGAGATTCTGTGATTCCATGAAATGTTTTGGCTATATGATTCTTCTTAGAAGGTCCTTAAGTTTGCTTGTCTCAAGGGCAGCTGTTTTATGAAATGACATGTAAAGGTCTTCTCCTGCAACAGCCCCTCAGTTGCTGTCACCTTTCACCCAGGTCACAACACTGGAATCCACTTCCTGATTCACTCCTGTATGGGGACAGTATGGAAATACATGTTTTATAGCACATGGTCATGATGCCTTTGTCAAGGAATTTCCCCATCTGAGCATTCAGGAGCCACTCTGGCAGTCACACTGCCACCACCAGAGATGTCAGCTGCTGGGACCAAAGCCCTTTTGCAGTGGGTGGCTCCAGTGACCCGATGAGTGCCCTGTTTGATCCCCTACACACTCTACTCTTGTGTAGTCAGACCATCATTTCTTACCAGCTCAACCCTAAGTTTCCCATAGCAAAGTCTCAATTGCCTCATTCCATAAAGTCATTTATTCATGGCCTAGCAACATGGAAGAAGATCAAGCTGCTTCCCAGGAGGGACCCTAAAAAAAAAAGAATTCCTGGACTTATACATAAAGGTCTTGCTCTTTCTCCTGAGTCTTTGGCCTCTTGTTGAATAAAATATGGTAGGGTGGTCTCTGATAGACTAAGGGTCCTGTTGCCAGGGCAGGCGAGGAGATGTTGGTCAGTAATTTCAGCTGGTCATTTGTGGGTTTTGTGGATTGGTTCTTCATGATCAATGCTTTCCTCATCAAAGGCTTCTGTTAAACATAGAGAAGATTTGCTATACCAACACAGTAATCAATGCCCCTTAATGTTAAGGAGGGAATATATCTTTAAACTCTTTGGGGTTGCAAAGATTAAAACTCTTAAATTTGTCTCCTCAAATGCAGATCTCTTGTGAATAGCAGTATTACAAGTAGCTGCTGATCAGGAATGTGAAGAAACTACCCACTTACACATCAATGTACAAATATAAATAAAATTATTGTGTTATAAGATTAAAATCAGAAGACTTCATCCTTGAAGGAGATGCATCATTCCTTTGTTTGTACAGCTTCATGCAAAGTGCAGAGTAGGAAGGCATGTTGTCAGTACAGTGTATTTGGGCTAATTTTATGAATCTTCAAACCTCATTTCTTTTTATGCACTTGGAAAAGTTGGCTGTAAGTGATCTCACATGGAACTTAAAAACATGTTAAAGAATAAAATCATGGTTCATTCGTATCTATATGATTTCTAAAATATTTTAAGTGCTCTCTTATTCTTAACTTCATCTAGCAAAACAAGAGGAAAGTATATGTAACTTATATTTTAATCTTCATTATTTCCTTAAATCTTGGTGGTTTTTTTTTTCAAATAATTGCTTTCACACAATCCAGAAGTTCTCCAGAAAGATGAAATCTAATATATACTCTTAAACTAAAAACGGGCTGATCTCTTACGGTTTTTCTACATATATCATTCTCTTAGATGACCAAGAAAGTTTCCTATTCATGCATTCTTCTGAAAGCAATCTCTCTCTTTCATGGTGATCTAGATTTTGGGATTTGAGATGCTTCTTGTGGGTTTTGCCATATTAATAGAAAAATGTTGTTTTACATCTTGTGAATACAGTTGGGCAGTGATCAACTGCATCTTATCAGTATTACTTCGATTCCATTTGCTTCTTCATGAAGACACTAAATATGCAATCTGTATAAAAAAATTCTACAGAATGTCAAATTGTTTTAATCATGCTGTGACCCCTATTCAAGTGTCTCAAAGATCAAATCTTAGTTAAAAGGCAAAGACAGTATAAAAGTAGTATATCTATCTTCAAATGCTCAAAGCATGTATTACTCTTTTGACTCTGATGATTTTTAATGCATTTCACTGTCAAGAAACAGAGAAAAATTTCAATTTTATATATAAACTGGTTCATCTAATTATACTGAATTTTTGTGAGAAAGTACAAATTAGTCGCAAGTAAATGTAAGAGCTTGGGTGAACTGTTTTATGGTGTGATTTTCTTTCCTAAGTTTATGTTCAACTACGCTGGTTTTCAGACTTTTACAATCATCTTCTGAGTTATTTACCTTGTCTATTCATGGCCTTGTCTTTGGCCAGTGGTGGGTTTCTCTTGGAGCTGCCTGGCACTGGTTGTGTCAGACAGGGGAAAGCTTCCAGCAGCTTCTCACCAAGGCCACCGCTGTAGCCAAAACCTCGCCACACAAACCCAGCATAACTCATTACTCACAGTGAATTTCACAATTGTGCTTTAAGACTACTGCAAATCAAATCATGGTAAATGACTCCTGATGCTTCTATATAGATACAATATTGTTGTATCACATGAGCATTAACATGAAAATAATGAAATGGCTTCATGTATCACTGAACTACAGATAAAATCAAGGTAGAATATGGACATCTCATGCAGCTCTCATTTTTTTCAAGAAATGATGACAAAAGTGTTTAAGTACTTTGGTTTCAAGTGGGAATTTTTAAGACAATTATAAATATTCTAGATTTATGCTGTTTTTCATCAAAAGTTTTTGCTTTAAAAAGCAAGGGAAAGAACAGGAGCTTCACACAGAAAAATACCTCTTTCTTTCTTGAGTTCTTCAGCTAACTGTTTTCCCATCCAGGAGAAAAAGGAAAAGGTAAGAAAAGAGCTTGGAATAATTTTTTTTCCCTGTTGTTTCGCAGTTAGTTTAAGGATAGGAGTTTTCTTTTAACTGGGACATATTCACTTGGAGCTATATGAAAATTTGGGTGCCTGACCTAGGGACACGTTCAACCTATGTTGAAGCAGAAGACTGTGAGGAGTCCTCCCCCTGAGGAGGAAGGAGCAGCAGAGACAATGTGGGATGAACCAACCACAGCCTCCACCCCACACCCCCTCTCCCTGCTGGGTGGAGGAGAGAGAGAAATTCGGGAGTGAAATTGAGCCCAGGAAGAAGGGAGGCAGAAGGTATTTCTAAGATTTGTTCTGATTTCTCTGTTATCCTACTCTGGTTTGAATGGCTATACATGAAGCTAATTTCTCTAAGATGAGTCTGTTTTGCTCATGGTGGTCACTGGTGAGTGATCTCTCCCTGCCTTTATCTCAATCCACAAGATTTTCACATTATTTTCTCTCTAACTGGTTTATGTAAGGAGATCGATAGAGTATCTTTGATGGGTACCTGGCATCCAGCCAGGGTCAACCCATCACACAAGTTAAGACAATATTGATTTTTGATCTATAGATTGACATGGATACATACAGTAAATCAATATAAAATATAGAAATATTATTTCTCTTTTTTTAGCAACAAATTTATTGTCATCTAATAACACATACATTAAGAAGATTAATTAATCAAATTTTTCATTCTTCAGCTTTCCCTAGAAAATATGTGGAACAGTAACTTTGATCAGAAGTATTTTGATTTATAAATCATATCAAACATTTACCAATAAAAATAGAAGGTCTACTATTGCCAATTACATGACTAACAGTTTCTTCTTTACACTTATTAGTCTTACTATATATGTCTCTACCACATGTAGTCATACATTTCTCTTGCATTTTTTAAAGGAAATTCAGAAAATGTTAAACTTTATAATTGCTTGGGATTTTAATTGTATGTTACAGAAAAATGTGTATAAATTGCAAAGCACTGACACTCCAATACTTTAAACCAGGAAAGTGCTGAAACATTTTATAACAGCAGATTGAAGTTAAATCAGCTATTGAAGTGGAGATAAAATGCTGTCAAAAGGAAGCAAATATTTTTTGCTGACATCCACTGCACTTATTTAAGAACTGATTATTTTCTAGTATCTCAAACTTTGAAATTAAGTGTCTGACTTTTCCAAAGAATCAATTTCTTGGTTCATGCATTAATATGACACTAGATTAAGCATTTGCAACACAATTTTAGAAGAAGAAATGAATTTCATGTGGGGACATGTGCATTCAAGTATTTCCCACCTTTGCCTATTGCTCCTGTTAAAGGTCTCATTGCAGAGTTGGAGCTACTTGGAAGAATTTTGTCAGTACTTATTTTGTGCTATTTTGGGTCTCTTGCCCAGAGATGGACAATTCATGTTTCAAGTCCACATCTTGTACTGACGCTGTGTCTGCTAACTTGCATGAAGTGTTGCTGCTCCAGCCTGAGGGCTGGAAGGAAAAATAAATCCCGTGATAAGAGCCAATATATTTCAGTAGAGGCTGTTGAGATCAACTGATGGATTGTTTCAGGAACTGACTGAATAATTCTCCCAGGGCCAGTCTGCAGCAGACTGAGCTGTTTTGCTTCGCTCACGATGAACTGCTCCCTGGGTAGGATGAGGAAGGGAAGATACCTCTGTCTTAGCACAAACTCTGCTCAGCACGAGGTTGCTAATCATTTCACCAAAATTTAGGGGAGGGCTTTCTTCTCTTCCTATGACAGACACTTTCATTTGTTTGGCTGGATTAATCTCTATTGCTTATAATGGGAGTGTAGGCACGTGAACTTTAAATGTCCAAAGTAAGATAAAATCAATCACACTCTAGATATCTCTGCTGTAGACATCTACAGCAGGGCTAGTTTCTAGGTATTCTTTTATAGCTATTGAAGAGGATAGGCACTTTTATGTGCAATTCATTTGATCTATTTTAGACATGTACTTTAGGATGAGATGAATTGCACACTAGAAACTCTCATTTCTCTCTATTGAATTTAGAGGGAATCTAGGGTGACTAGTTCAGGTGCAGACATCTGCATTTGCTTTTAATTAATTGAATCCCTCCGCAGTATGTCTGATGCTTCCAAGAAATATTGGGTGGACTTAAACATATGTTTGTAGGATTTTTGTAACCAGGAACATTAGATTTATTCTGTATTGTATGCAGACAATCTGTTTATCCATCAGCCCAGAGCTTCTTGCAACTGCTATTTTTACTCTATTTGTTTAATAGAGAATTCACACATATTTCTGTACAGTAACCCAGAAAGTAGAAATATGGCAGTTTGAAGCTTAAAGTTAATTACATATTTATTCCCTATACATCTTGAGTTATTCTCCAACTGATAATAAATTGCTGTGAACTTCATCAGTAACACGAATTTCCTTCCAGGGCTGCATGGGGTGGACCTTGCTCGTCAGCTGTTGGTGGAAAATAAAGGAAAATTGTGAGAAAGTATAATTTTGCTTGTTCCTCCTCTTTTCCCTGCTCTTTGAGTGCAGTAACATTCCCATCTAGCTACTATAAATTAAATAATATAATTTGAATAGAAATTAAATAGCGCACTATATTGCAACCAGAGACATCTGATTTCAAAATTGTCCAACACATCTCAGTGGTCATTGACTTACTTCTTTGGACTACTGGAAGCAGTGAATCTGTATTTGCATGGTTTTCACTCCTGGCCTTTTCTGCCAAAACAAAGCTAAAAATATCTGCTGTACACGCTGCAGGGAAGCTCACACTGGGATAAGTGAATTGCTCATGTGTGTTTACCATACACCTACATTCACCATATTCAGATATTTATATTGAAGCTATTTTGTTTTATTTTTGGAGCTCAAAGCTTTCAAATGGTGCAAATATCTGTAAGATTGGATGACAATTAAGACTGAAGTATTGAAGTAAAAGTCAGAAAGGGGAATATGAATCACCTCAGGAATGTCTTCAATAGACTCAGATCTTTGAAATAAGTCCTTTTTAAGAAAGAAAGAAGAAGGTGTTTGTGGAAAAGAAGGAAATTGTCCTGGAAAGTGAAGAAAGCTCAAGGATGTTCTCATGATAAAACTGACAATTCAGAAAAGAAATAAGTCTTTTTCCCAAAAAAGCTTAATATTTCAACAGTTTTGTTGGTTTTCTTTTTTGCTTCTGTGGCTACTGTGTCCCCAGACCCAAAACGCAGACTGGTAGAAGTGAATAATCCATTTTCTTGTAACTAATGAATATTTGTTAGCAGCAATTTAATTTTATTTTTTTCAACAGCTGCTACATCTCTGATTAGAGGTCTGTTTTTAACTAGTTATATGGTTTCAGTTAACATTTGACAAGTGTATCTTTTATAAAGATTTTTCTTTAAAATTTATACTAATACAAAAACATTTTGAAACATAATTTAGATAGTTTGAGGCATTTCAGACCAACCAGGTTTGACAATGCAATTGCTTTAGACTTTCATGGCTATGATAATAGCATCCCTTTGGACTATAGCAGATTGAGTTGCCTGAGCTGGATCAACACTATCTCAGCCTAATATTGAGTATAACTTTTATGTCTCTAGTCCTTGATCAGTATTTTTATTCACCTTCCTCTGTTCATGGTTCTTTTCACAATCAGTCCATATAGTCTTAAATTTTCTTTATATTTTATATACTATCTATATTGTTAATCCTATTTTAATAATACTGTATATATTTGTTCTTGCATTTCTGTCTCGGAAATATTGTATTACTTGAACCTTTAGAACAGGATTCCCTGGAAATAATCCTCAGGAAAGAGCATCTCAGTGTTTCTCTTTGTATTAAAACCAGCAAACAAAAAACTCCAAACTTTTTTTTTTATCCTCCCACGCACCAAAAAACACACTAGAAACAATAGAAATGGACCAAAAAACTGAAAATGGGCACTGATTACTAATTTCCCTTTCTGAACCATTACTCTTCTGGCTTGTTTCAGTATCATCTTTGTATGTCTTGCCTATTTCAGTTTCCAGTGAACCCAAGGGGGAATTTAGAGCACCTCTTTAATCATCACTTTCTGAACCTGGGGCAATGATTCTGAGAAGCTGTTTGCACTGCAATTTAAAAAGGAAAGGAATTATAGAAAATGTGTCCCTCTAATCAGCACTTGTGGTAAAATATATGTTAATAAAAAAAAGTATTCCCATTCCATTCATAATTTATAGAGCAGATAGATCGGAACTCACACACGATCTAGTGTGTGGGAAGCAGACATGTGGCTCTAACATTTTGATTGCAACAACACAGCTTTATTGAGACCAGTGGAGCTCCTGCTGATCTACACCAGTCCAAGCAGGATGCAAATCAAGTCACTCATAATTTAAAGAACACCATAAAGTGTTTCAAAGAGTGTTTTAAAAGAGTCATCCTCCTTTGGCAGCTTTAGTATTTTGCAACTTGAATCTCTTCTTTGTTAACAAGGTTTCTATGCTGCTTCTACCTGAACAGAGCCAATAGTCACAACAAGGTGAAAGTGTCATAGGAGACCAAGAAATCACTGAAGATGATCTGTTCATAATGAAGAAGGCGGGGACACTTGTAGCTGGAAAGATTTACTTGTGTTTCTCAAGATCTGTCTCCACTATTTTTCTTAAAATTTGATCTTGAAAATACACAAGACAATGTGTATTGGTTGAGACACATCACAAAACAGGAAGAAATTGTACTGAGATTAAAAAAAAAGCATATTTGTTGCCCCTTTTCCTCACTCTATCACTTTGATGTCACCAAATCCAACAGAAGCATCATGGTTAGGCACAAGCAGCAGTAGGAGATCAGCTTGTAGCAGCAGCATTAAGGGAGCACCAAGTAAATGGTTTGGGAGGAGATAGTCTTGTACAAGCATACAGTGCTATTGTCAAAAACAAATTGAAGAGATATTTTGTTTATGAATAGGAGAGCATCTCCTTGAGGGGGGATTCTCGTCTTAATAATTCTATTATTGGAGAGATGGTGCTGCCTCACACTCAGCAATAACTCACCTCCCACGTTGTCTATAGACTTCATAGTCTTATTTATCCTGCAGCATTAGTATTTTTATTGATAGGGAAGCAGACAGCTGTATTCAGGCCACCTACTGCAGGGGAAATGAGTGATTCAGATGGTACTTTATGAGCTGACAGTCTCTGGCTCCATATTCAGCTAATGAGAAGAAGGAGTCATGATTTCTAAGTCAGACAGAGTGCTTGCCATCACCGCTTCACCCAAACATTGCAATTAGTTCTCTTCAGTTTCAAACAAATTCAGAGCACACATNCAGATCTCATTAACTATATTTAATACATAAAAAATGTATTATATTTTATATAATAAAAATAAATAAATAAATAAATAAATAAATAAATAAAGATTTTTACATTTTTCATACCTTGGCTTTAAATGGTTACAAGCTACAGTAGCAATGCAAGCATTATTAGACGGGGATAGAACTTAAAAATGAAATTGCGAAAGAAAAACAAACAGCAGGACAAGGTGTCATTACAATGAGCTGTAGGAATATATGACTCTTAATCTCATTCTCCTGTACAGACAAATGCACCGTCTGTCTATATGGCATTAATGAATGACAGTTTCTCACCATTTGGTGGATGCATGTGTCATCATTTGTCTAGATGACATCTTGATTTATAGACATCATTGAAAAACATTAGAAAATCTTTCTACAAGTTTGATGGGAATTCTGAATATGTGGAAGTAGGGAAGTTTTTTTTCTGAACAGTTCATTGGGGTGTACTATTTCAGGCAATCAGAAAGACCATATGGTCCACTGGTTAGGTTTTCACTTGGAAGTTAGGTGTCTCGGACCCAGTTTCCTCCTGGACCAGAAGCTCCTTTCTGACCTTGGGCAAATCATCTACTTTCTCACACTCGCTTATCTCAGATGTAAACAAAAAAAGTGATATTTCTTCCTCTTGGAGGGGTAAATAAAATCTCATGGAACGTGCTGAGAGGTTTAGAGGCTGCACTAATTGTAATTACATACTCAGGATTTATGTATTAAACTAGATTTCAAAAGCAAATTTCTATTACAATTATATGAGGAAAACATAAGGGGATTTATAAGAAAAAAACTTGCAGAAGATACTTTAAATCTTTCCATTATGTGCATTTCATTCCACTCCAGAAATGTAGTTCTAGCATAGGGAAAATAATTGAAATTGTTGGAGTACTGTGGGGTGTCATCACTAAGGATCGACACATTGTGTGTATGTGTGGATATGGGTACAGTAACATACACAGCTTCTCCCAGGCTGCCTGTACACAGAAATTTGTGCAGCTCAAATTAACAATGTAGCACATTTTCCAAAGACTGCGCATTCATTTGTAAGACTGAGAAAGACTGAGAAAATACCAAGCAGATATTTATTATAATTCTCCTTTAATAGAGAATAATTATTTTCTCATGGAGGTTTTTGTTAATTATTCTGGCTCTACTTGTCATTCCAACATGTTTTATGACATTTTCCCAGTATGCACCAGCCCTCTGACTGTTGTGTGTGTGTCACAGCAGCCTGCAGCAGACAGAATTCACACCACATCACTGGGTGAGCAGGGCTGGATGTCAGCCAGCTTCCACACAGCCACATAAACACACTGAGGAGCGTTTCCTGGCATCATGTGAGCCATCTGAAAGGTGTAATACTGCTAAAAATATTAGCTTTCGAGTGTAGCAAGGCAGAAAGTGTTTCAGAACAGATTACTTTTATCTCCTGTAGGGTCTGCTGCCCTGTTAAACAAGGAAATAGGCCACAGTGACAAGACATTTCAGCTGGGCCAGGACAATCTCAGAAAACAATGCTTTTCCTTGATTTCTAAATAAAAAAAAAATCTTCATAAGTTTTTTTTTCATTACAGATTCTGATTATTATTTTTTCTGGCTCTCACTATCAAGTCACAATCCTGGCAACTTACCTTTTTCCTGAACTAGAAATCTAGAACTGAAAACAGATCTCCTTCCCAGCTTCAGCTCCAGCATCAGCTTCTCTGACCAGGCAGGATGAATTGTTTTTAGATCATCCAATTATTCTCATGTGACCCTCCCCTGAAATAAACCCAAATTTGTTTAAACTGCTGGAGGAATTTTTAGGACAGCCAGGGCTGGTACCTTTCTGTTCCTTTCCAAGAAGTTTGGGATAAATAGTTGTATCTTAGCCCAGAGTGACTACCTCTGGGATAAGGCTATTCTTCAGAACAAAGCATCTCATCAAGAACTGCCTGCAAGCTGTTTGGGTTGTCTGCACTGTGCTTTGGAGGAGAGATGCAAAGCTTCGACTTTGCTGTAAGAAGCATTTCTACATTCCCAGGACTGGCCAGGCTTGACCCCATTTAGCTACAGAGATCAATTTAGGTCAGGAAGAGAGGTCAACTTCAGTACGCTGCTCTTGGAGAGTTTAAAAATGACTACACGGAGGTAGTCAGCCATTACACTTGTCTCAGATCATCTCTCACCCCTTTCTGCCAGGGTAAGATAAGTCATATGTAAGAGTGCTTTGAAGTGATGGATGATATTGTTGAACTTTTAGTGGGCAGTCTGTTAGATGGGATGGAAAACACAACAATAACGTATAATAAACAAAGGGCACAAGGTTACACACAGTAACTTCAGCAATGGTCCCTGAATCAGATGCTCTTGTCTCTGTGCTTCTGAGGGGAAGCTGACCTAGAATATTGGAAAGGACTCATGAATATGAATACAAATTACATGTCACAGCTGATTAGTGAATGATGATAAAGCACTGTAGCACTCTTTTTCTGGAATTAAAGGCTAACACTGAGAAAAATACAGGCTGCAAAACTTTTTCCAACATTTAGAAAGGATCTTCACAGAATCACAGGATGGTTNCTTTTCCTCACTCTATCACTTTGATGTCACCAAATCCAACAGAAGCATCATGGTTAGGCACAAGCAGCATTAGGAGATCAGCTTGTAGCAGCAGCATTAAGGGAGCACCAAGTAAATGGTTTGGGAGGAGATAGTCTTGTACAAGCATACAGTGCTATTGTCAAAAACAAATTGAAGAGATATTTTGTTTATGAATAGGAGAGCATCTCCTTGAGGGTGGATTCTCGTCTTAATACTTCTATTATTGGAGAGATGGTGCTGCCTCACACTCAGCAATAACTCACCTCCCACGTTGTCTATAGACTTCATAGTCTTATTTATCCTGCAGCATTAGTATTTTTATTGATAGGGAAGCAGACAGCTGTATTCAGGCCACCTACTGCAGGGGAAATGAGTGATTCAGATGGTACTTTATGAGCTGACAGTCTCTGGCTCCATATTCAGCTAATGAGAAGAAGGAGTCATGATTTCTAAGTCAGACAGAGTGCTTGCCATCACCGCTTCACCCAAACATTGCAATTAGTTCTCTTCAGTTTCAAACAAATTCAGAGCACACATGTCTTCAGTCATTCAATCCCCCTTTGGATTTATATGGCACAGGAGGTGTTTAAGTGCATCTTTGGCTCTCTACTAGGCAATATGACTATGGGCCAGTGAGACTAACAACATCCTGATGCTTAGAACAGTTTCTGTGGCTGTTGGAATCCACTGCACAAAATAATACACAGATAGCTCATTCATCCTCCTCAGTGTTTGTGAGCCAGATGTACAAGAATGTGGCACTAATGTGAGGTTGAAATTAGTACGTTACCTAAAAAAGAAAAGCTTTTAGCTCTACAAAGTTCCTGCAGATGCCTGCTTTTAATATACTCTTGAATATTCCACCAGAATAAGCTTCATGCAACTGATAAAAATAGATTATTATATATGGATTATGCTGTGGTTCANCATTTTCTTCCTTATATCATCTAAACCTGCTGTCTTTCACATTAAAGACATTCCCCATTGTCCCGTCACTACAGGCCCTTGTAAAACGTCCCTTTTTACCTCTCTTGTGGCCCCTTTAGGTACTGGGAGGTGCTATGAGGTCTCCCTGGATCTCTACTCCAGCTCAAGAACCCCAATACTCTCAGCCTGTCTTAATATAAGTCTTCTTCTATTTCTTTACATCTTTATATTGGATACATTTCTTTGTTCACACACTCCTATTTCTTCTTGCAATTTTGTTGTGGTTTGGTTTGGGTTTTTTTCAAATACTTTTTTACATGTGGTCTTTTTCCTTCTTATTTTTTTTTAATTTGCCCTTATAAATTAAAGTAATTGAGGAAAAATCCCTCCTAGAACACTATTAAAATGATTCCAACAGAGGTCATTGAGGGAGATAATATATAGGTTGTAGGAATGATGGGGGAGGACGACAGAAGAAAGAGATCCTTTAGCCTGCACCTCTACAGTTTCTAACACCTACAGATACAGCTGCAAATAAAGAACCAGTAATAGGCATAGTAAATATTAAATTAAATGACTCAAAGAGCCAGAAAAATAGAAACAGTGAAGATCCATAACTGGAGTTGCTTTAATTTGGCATCTGTTTGTTTGCTTCAAAAGTAGATCCATTTGAAGGTCATGTGTCTGATTACAGGTGTTTGAAATCTACATCAAGAAATGCAAGGGGTGACTTTGACTCTTCATAAATGACAGATAGGAATTCCTGATTTCTAGTTGAGGTGATATTTGGGCAAACAAATGGATATTTGCCGGTAAACATAGCATGTTAACTTTAAACCTGCAAGTTTTCAAGTTAAAAAGCAAAATTGCTTTGGCTTCAGGCATTTGTGCCTAAATATCGAACTTAACTATGGTCATATTAGGATTTTAAAATTAAAAACAAAAGTGTCTCATTAGGTCCTATTTTCTTTTATCTGCAATCTTCTGACAAATTAAATACGAAGATTTGCAGAAATCTAAAATCAAGGCTAGAAATGCTGATCTAGTAGCCAGCTGGTTGACACAGGACTATGATTAGTGTTGGATGTTCTGCCGAAAGTGCAGCTTGTTTAATAAGTACAATTTTTCCTCTTATTCATTTAAGAGGGGAAAAAAAAGAACGAAAGTTCTGTCAGATGAGGATTAACTTTTATGAAGGACAGGATTCAGCAATACTTTGTAACCATCTCCCTACAGCCTCACTCCTCCTTTTCACCTCCCAGCACTCCATCTCCATACTTAAAAAGTTATAATGAAAGGATTTTTTAAACTATATATGTGCTGAAAGTTATTCTTCTATTAAAATCAGTTGCAGAATTTCAAATAGTGCAGTGCATGATGCTTTTATTCTGTAAACTAAAGAGATTAAATTATGGCTATACATGTGATTTTAGAATAAATCACAAACATGGACCAACTCTCTAGAATTCAGGGTAAAGAGCAATTTTCTACAGTTTATGCTATTGACTAGCAAACCTTTGGAAGTCTTGTGTACGAGCAATTTATACTGCTTACCCCAGTGTTATCAGAGTTCCAGAAGTGGGAAGCTTAGCCTCTGTGATATCATACATTCTACTTTAGAGAAGCTAGTTGGGTGGCAACTAATATTTACACTTGGTAACAACATATGCTAAAAAACTTTGCATGAAGAGACCTTAGGACAAATTTGCATTTGGCATAAATTGCCATTTTCAGTTGAAGCCAATGATCTGTTACATTTGCACCAAATGTGTATTTGACCCTTCTCAGATCATGAGCTCCATCAAAGCTGGAGATGCAAACAGGTAACAGGTAAAGATGGTTTATGTTTTGGGTAGATACTATGTAAGGAAAAAGTACATGTGCAAAAATTTAAAGTTGCATATAATAACAAGACCTCAGGAATTTTTCATACACATTTCAATCTTTTGAATAAGAAATTTTAAGGGCTTAAAATTCACCAGTATACTTAGGAGTTTTATTTTTTCAGTCGACTTGGTCCTAGAATAGTTTTGAACATGTGTTGAAATATCTACATGTTCAAATATTACTGTTTCTTGCTGACTGATAAACTTTGTACATAGGACTAACTAAAGCAAAGATTATTTTCTTTCAAAATTTTTGTATTTGATTTTGTGGCAAATATATTAAAAAAAAAAGTTCTGCATAGTTCTGTATCTAAAATAGAATATGACATAGCAAACAGATTGCTCTAAATATTTGTGGTATCATCAAAAGCAATGGTAGAATCTTTAAAAAATAACAACAATGTAAACTACCTGTTGGTGTTTGTCTATTTAATTTCAATAAAATCATACATTTTCACACTTTTTTTTTTTGTAAAACTTCTTGCTTATTAAGATTTTGTTATTAAACAAAAGTGATTAGCTTTTCAGCAGTATAAATGTCTATGTGATATCCATTTTATCTTTGAATTCGAAATCTTTTTCTGCATGTAATTAAAATAGAAAATACTAACAACATAAAATAAATTAGTCATGCTGCAATTAAACCAATATGTTCTCCTTCTTTCTTTACTCCAGCCCACACCCCATATTTGAGTGCATTAAAAGGGTCTCATACTCCCATACAGATATCTACATTATCAAATAATCTTTACAGATACAAATATAATTCTCATGTGTTGCTGTCTGCAGTTTGTGGATCTATTTTCCAATCAATTCAAGGCCAACTCTCATTAGTGCAATGAGAGCTTTCATGAATAAATCCCTCATATTTTGATGATAGAATTGATTCTTCATTATTGAATTGCATGCACTCAAGTGGGATCTATCTGCATGTAAAGAAAGAAATTCACGATTTTTTAAATAATAATGAATGCCCCAGTATACTTATTATAATTTTGTTTCTTTAGAACTGCACCTAATTTCCTGAGTATCTTTGATAAACATTGGCTTTTTGTGCCTTCTTGGTTAATGAAAACTCAGCAATTATTTCTAAAGCTTATTAGTTAGGGGTGCTTGTGTATTTTCTAAGCTACTCTAAAGAGTAAATTACATTCACTGATATGAAATACCCTGTCAGTCCAAGAAAGGATATATGGGTCATCATTAACAAAATGGCAAAAAAAGTCTGTGAGTGTTGTTGGCTGGTTATCTATCTAGTCAGTGGTAGACACAGTGCAAATATATGTGGATTATATTGAAACTTCCTTTTCTTACTTCCAAATCATCTGGGAGCTGTACATAAGTTACAAAAGCATTGCTATAGAAAGAAAAAGTATAAAATTGCTATGGTTTGTGCAGTATATAGAGTTTCACACCTAAATTAAATACTGTGATCTTATCTCAAATATTGGAGATATATATTAAAAAAATATTCTTACTCTGTTTATTTAGGAGATAAAATATACTTTTGTTGATGATACTGTGGTTTTTTTTTTTTTAACATTTAGTGCCTTGATTACACACTAAAAAATTAAGGAGAATTTTAAATGCTCTTTATTATTTTTTATTGTTAAATTGGTTTAAAAGGTAAAAAAACCTGATTTGTGTCCCACTTAGGACAGAAAAAGCACTTCTTATGAATGAGATTCAGAAATCTGGAGGTCACTGAGAGTTTACTGAGACCTCCTAGGTCTTTTTCCTGTTTCAGTCTTCAGTTCTTCCAAGGCTGCCCTTCAGTGGGTGATAATGCAACATGAAGTATTCAGCCACACTTACACAATAGGAAGAGGACTGAGAAATATCTTTCCTAAATAAAGAGGCTGAATAAACACCTGCCAGGCATTAAGTGTTTTGGATCCTGCCTTAAAACACATCGGTGGGCAGATTGGCTCTGAAGTGTCTTGCAGCATTGTTCCTAGGCTTTTCATTGATATTTGAGAATTAGTCTCAAGATTAAAAGGTATTCCCATCTGGAATGATCTCCTATTTCATTGCATCTAAACAAAAAGCATTTCTGTGTGCAGCCATACCTGGCTCCTTTAATAGTCAAGGAAGGATGGGCTGAATCACCTCCTGATGCCTTAACGTGGGAAAAGGACCTGTCCCTCCTCTAAAGCATGAAGAATAAACTAGTGACTATATCATTAACAGAAATATCACACTTGAATCCACAACCTTTTGAGTGAAGGATTCAGCTTCTTGTGTTTAGCAAAGTTCTCATGGGATGTAACAATAGATAATATCTCCTTAGATACTTAAAACACAGTTTTATTTCATTTTAGACTTTTGGAAAGAGGTGGTCTAGACAGCTCAGTTGCAACCCAGAGTTAAATCCCCTGTTTTCTTAGATATCAGCTATGTTTAAATAAAAATGGCATCCCTGACAAATGAAGTGTACTGTAATCAGTGCAGTTTGTGCTGCATTAGCAATGCAAATGGTCAAACTTTAGTTATCAAGTCTTTATTATATTTTTAATAATACTTCAAGTCTACATGAGTTGCATGCATCCCAGAAGAAGATAAAAAGTCAATAAATTGTATTTTTGGCAGAAAATACGAAATGATCCAACAGAGCTGACTCACATTGGCTGCTGACCATCCAGAAAGAGCACCAATGCATTGTGATCACCAGTGACTCACTGTCATAGGCTTCCTTCTTGTTGGACCACGCTTGCAGCTTAGAGGAAAGTGGGTCCCAAAGAAGATAAAGTGGATCTCTTTCTAAGCTATTAGCAGAAGAGTGCAGGAATCCCTTTTCCATGATTTTGAAAAAAATCATTAATTATGAATTAGTGGACAAATGTGTTTCCTTTGATCCACAGAAAACACCTTAGTGCTTTTAGCATTACACTTCGTGCTAAGTCTCTGAACCCTACAACTTTTTCAGCTGTAAAGGTTTCTGTGATAATTCCCTTTCATATGAGAAAATAGATAAGGTCAAATCAAATAAAAAGGACATTTGCAACAACCTAAGCAGACCAAAGAATTCAGACACATTGCAGTGGCACTGGAGGATGGTGAGGGCTTGATTCTGCAGGCAATAATAGAATATGCAGATAAACTGCAATGCTGAGCATTATAAATTTAAATTACTTTATATATCTGCAATAGTTTGCACCTTTTCTATTGAAGACCATTTCTCTACACCATGGCTTGCATTATAAAAGATGTAGTATTAGCCTAGAATGTTCTGATTTTGGTAGTTCCTCCAGTGGATTACACTGCTCAATATTTTGTAGTCCCCTGTGACATGCCTTTTTCTTGAGTGCAGTAGACTTCTCATCTAGGTCAACTCTATCCATTTATTTAGCTGTTATGTTTTAAAATTGATTGCTAGATTTATTTATGAATTTCTGTTGTGGTTGAATCCCAAACATCAACCAAGCCCCACACAGATTCTTGCTCACTCCCCCACCAGTGGGATTGAGGAGAGAAATGGAAGGGTAAAAGCTAGGAAACTTGTGGGTTGAGATAAACACAGTTTAATATTGAAGGCAAAAAATCATGCTTTCCGATGGGCAGGCAGGTGTTCAACTATCTCCAGGAGAGCAGGGCCCCATCACATTTGGTGGTTACTTGGGAATATAATTGCCATCAATCCAAAAGTCCAAATGTTTTAAAAGCAGTGAATATTCACACAATTTTTAATTTGACTATTGGATTTGTCAATTTATTAAGAATATCCTTACATTAAAATAAACTTTGCTCTTAAGTTTTAACACTATTTTCCAATGTTCTCTGTTTTTAACAAATTAGTATGGGATGTGCAGCCACAGAGAAGGTTTAAAAAATGGAGTAAGTGATTAGGAATCTGTACTTAGAAACAAAAGGGAATGACAATTTCTGTTGCTATGTGTCTGAATATGTTACCTGCACTGGATTTAAAATAAATATGGTATTTCCATACTTATTTTACTCTCTGTTAATAATAACAATAAATAAAAATGTCTGTAATATCAATTTTCAGACAAAGTGATCTCTTATCTCATGGAGATAACTATTGGTTTTATTTTGTTGGTTTCAGTGTTCTGTTTTTTTAATTTAGCTTTCTGTAGGGATTTCTCTATCTGTGATAAATATATGTCTTGGAAACTACATATCAGCAGAGTAAGGAAATTTTGTAGCAAGATATTGCAGATTTAGGGATTTTTTTCTTCGTTTGGAAGAGCAAAGTCAAGGACAACTCTATGTGTTCTGCAAAGTTCAGCAGTAATATTATTATTCACACAAGTTGTCTCAGCTGTGAAGTCAGTACATTTGTTCTGGATGTCTCTTTATTATTAATGGCCCTTTCACCTGACTTTCTACATTTGTTTGAGCCAGCACAGCTCCTGCCTGCTGGCCAGTTCACTCAGATTGTCTTCATCCCCTGGTTGCCTTAAAGGTGAAGCTTTGTTCCAAATGTCTTCTGAAAGGTTAGTTGTAACTACTCTAAGGATATAGGATTGAAACAGAAAATTCTCTGGAAACAGCAAATGGAATAGTAAAGCCTCTCCTCCTATTTCCAAGGCATCACTCATTTTATCCAAAATATTCCCCCCAGCATAGGGTAAAATTCACCATGGACCCAGGGTGCATATAGCACAAAGATCCACCCAAGTCTGACACCACACTGTATCTGCCTTAAGCAGATGTTTAAATGGGAATTAAGTGGTGTGTTGCCTTTTTAATGGTTCTTTACAAACAGGTGATTTCCACCTAAAGAGAATAAGCATAAAATCAAATCAATTTATTAACAGTTTTAAATGGGGAAAAAAATATAAAAAAGAAGATTAGTTAGGAAAATATTACTTCCTTCTTGGAAAAATTCCATTTAGAAAAATTGTTTTTTTTTCTAGTGGGAATATTAAACTGAGTTATACCATTCCTAAACCATGACAAGAGGTCTGGTTTTCCATGGGCCACTTCCAAGGGTTTCTTAATCTGAGACTTTTTTGTAGTTTCATTTTCACTGGAATCTTAAAATACTTAACAATATTGATGGAGAACTACTTATACTATCAAAGATGTTTATATAAAGCAGAAGTAACCTGCTAAAGATTTAATTAGCACAAGCAGTGGAGGTCACTGGAATGTGAAGTGCAGGGCTCTTACTGCAGAATCAAGAGCTGAGGAGAATGAGATATTGGTTTAGCTTCAGTAGATTATATTAAAAAGAACTCTGTATCAAATGGCTACAATTTCATCTGCTTGTCTTTCCTCATTTATAGAGTACCTTTAGGAAGTTATTCCAGTCTTTCAAGAGGATTTGTTGGGTGACTCAGTAACCAAAAAACCATATATCACAATCTCAGTAAAACACTAAGTTACAGAAAGATGTTTTAAGCTCAATACAAAGTAACATTCTATAATTTTGGTGTATAGGAATATATGTGTGCATGCTAGGGTAATGTGAAATACAAAGCACCAAGGTGATATTATGCCACATTAGGACAATTCATTTTAAACATCTTAAAATGGAAATGTCTAAGGAATGAGAGATGGAGGTCAGAAAAAATTCATGAATTCTCCCACCTTATTTTCATAAATCAATGCCTTAGGCCCCACTGAGGCAGCTAAAAATACATTTCTCTTTCAGATGAAGGAGATTAGGAGGTGGGAGGGAGGGCTTGTTGCCTTGCAAACGTAGAGGATGTCAGAATTGTCATGAAATTTATGAACGTTTTGTGTATAGGTGTTTCTGCATGAGGGATGCACTTTCCCTTTTAGTGACATAGATAATAATATTCTTTTGTAATTCACTATATAGAATTTGAATTTCACCTTTTCAACCTATTATGTTTGTGGCACAGCCCATAAAGAGCTATTGGGAGAGAAAGGGTGAGGCTGAACAGATTGAACGAGTTCTCTTTGCAGTTGTGCAAAAATTGTGGATTTCAGGCAAGAAACTGATGATGAACTGGTACATGGCAAATGCATCACATTCTGTTTCTAGGAACTATTGACATTCCTTGGTATTCTGTTTAGAAAAGAAAGAATAACCAAGGTGAGGGCATTTCACTCCAGATGTCAAAGTACAAGTCAGAATTATTTCATTTACTTAGGAACCATCCGTTTCCCAGTGAGGGAAGAAAGTCCCCGAGATTGCAGCCATTTCAAAGGTAGAAAATGTAAGCTTAAGTCAGGTAAATCCAGTTCCAATTTCTTCAAAACACGGCTATTAATCAGTTGCTTAAGTTAACTAAAACGTGAATATAGACTGTGCTAGAGAGGTGAGAGCACCTCCTGACATATTCATCATGGAGAAGCAGAGTCTGAACTCTAATGACTGGACCTTCACAGCACAAAAATTAAGAAGACAAATAATGATATGGGTGCCTGTTAATTGGAACAGCTCAGTGGGTAGCCAGTTAAATGGCTGTCTTGATGAGAAGAAAAAAACCTACAAAAATAGCTTTCAAAATAACCAAATTGATATAAAACTGCACAGAAACTAAAAATTGTAAAGATAAACATTTTATATGCTCCTTGTTTATGGAATCTGCCTCCTCTAACGTATCCTTAGCAAGACAGAGAGGTCAGTAGCTGTTGCATACTGAAGACACTGTACCTCTGATACAGAATATACTGTGAATATAGGGGCAGAAAAGGTAAAGATGGTTGTATTCAACAGGCAGATCTTCATTTTTCTTCAACAGATGCAAACTTTGGAGCTTCTAAGAGCAAAGGTTTCTTTTTCTCACTTGTTTGTTTCAAATAACTCTTCAACTGTTGCCTGACAACTCCTGCATCAAAACATCAATTTCTGTGATGAAATACAAATGTTTTCTGTGCACAGATTATGCAAATACTTCCACACCCACCAAACTTGACCCACCCATCTTCTAGTGAATAGCACTCCCAACCATTACAATGAAAGATTCCTATTTTCATATATTGCTGAATATCCTGTTTATGTCTTCCACATAGCAGCTCAAGGAGGGCAGTATCATTTAAGGGCTGAATATTTCCCCCATCCTTTAACAGACACACACAGTTGCCCACTGAGGTGACCACTAGAGGAACAGCTCTGCTCAGACCTGCTCCGTACTCTGTGACTAAATGAATTTTGTAAAATTATCTGGTGTTTTACTCTGATTCTTTCCTAATGCTGCTGTGGTGGGAAGCATTCTCTCTGCTGTGATGGAGCTGCAACTCATCTATGAGTCTCAAGAAATGATTGTCATGATTTCTTATTCTCACAGTGTTTCATCATTGTTTTCTCCAATTTCTCACTTGCTTTTTCACTCCCTGTGATGAATCTCCTGCCACCAAAAGGTTTTCAGTATAGTTGTGTGCTTTGCCCTGGACATTTTCAGACAGACCTTCTGCAGCTTACCCTGTAGTCATGCACTTGAACACAGGAGGAGACAAATCTCTAGTGGACTGGATTTTTGTGTTTGTATTGGGCTTACATGGCAAGGTTTTGGTAGGGGGTTGCTGTCAGGGAGATTGGTGCAGGGGTGGCTCCTGTGAGAATAAAACAGAAAATTCCCTCATGTCAGAGAGCTCCTACTCCTGCCAGCTCCAGGATGGACCGTAGTGAGGCAGGCTGCATCTGAACTCTGACCTATTTCTTGGAGAAAACAGAGATTTTGACATCTCATTATGGCATGTAGAATGGAACAATCAAGTAAATGCATTCAAGTGCTTTGGGCTGAGCAAGAAGAATACTGCACAGTCTTTCTAATTTTCCTGTAGGCCTCCAAATCCATATCCCAGGACTGCCTGTTGGAAGGGTATAAATATATCTTTGAAGAAACGAAATGCTATGGGGTTTTTGGCTTGTTTCACAGATTTTTGCGTAGATCCAGCTCACTGAACTTGGGACATCTAAATTGTAAATATCAGAGGTAGTACTTTTTGCACCTTTTATAGTCAATAAATGGAAGTAGATTAATTGCTTCAAAAAGAGCATGGCTTTTTGGGATGATGTAAAGTGCATTGTAAACTGTGTATATCTTACCAGAAAAAAACCAGGGATGGGCTTTAATCCATCTAATTTTGGATGGCTGCAGTGTAGTGACTTCATGTACACCCCCAACATTTCATCAGTACAAAAAAACAGTGGGCTGTGACTCATCAGAGTTAGAAGTGGGATAAGTTATGGAAATGCAGGTGACATTTTTGATGCTGTGGGTTACCCTGCCTTGTACTGCTTTGAAAAATCTCTTTCAAACCCAGTGTCTTATTTACCTATTTCAGGTTCCTTAGGTCATCTCAAATTCTTCCAGATGTCAATTCTTACACAATTTAGTGCTGCTTAGTACCTCCTTTATAGTGAATTTAGTTGTTCCACTGACAGAGTACTTTTCAACTGCCTGATCAGAAGCCCCTGGAGTTGTTTGAGATGACCTAGGGTATTCCAGACACGCATGTGTCTTGCAGCTGTGACACAGGATAAATGAAATATCCCTACTCCTTAGGAGAGGTAAACTGAGATCAGTGGAGATAGTTCTGGGCATTTGAGATGGCACTAGAACACCTATATTTTGGTAGCTTAATTAAATCTTAAATTTCCATTGACAATACAGAGGCTGGAATGCTTATAATTTGAGGCCTAAATGTAGAATTTGCCATTGTAAAAAGATGCTCAATGTAAAGATAAATGTAAAATTAATTCTTTACTATGCAATCCTGGGACAAATTCCATCTTTTGCAGTTAGCCCAGTGATCTCTCTTCCTAGTAATATCCTAAAAAATGACCTACATGTCCTTACATCTCTTTACAGATAAAATGGAAATAGTATACCTCCATTCACACGAAGATTTTATGACATACTATGGCAGAAATGTAAATATAAGTCTTTCTCTTTTTCTAATTAAGCTTTTTTTTTTTTTTTGCCACCAGTAAAATAGTGAATAATATAACATCCTTCTTAGACAATACCTTCATGGTAATAAAAAAACATTTTTGCATATCCCAGCATGGCCAAAGGAAATTCGTCACATGGGAAGATTTAATTTTTTTTTGTGTCATAAGACAACAGTGAACTATGTGAACCTCATAGTATTTTACAGGGAATTACAAATTTTTTTTTAAATATGCTATATTCAAAGTAAAGAACTTTTTCTAATATAGAATTTAAACCTACTCAGTTTCAGTTTGAATCCCCTCCCATTCTCTCACTACAGGCCCTTGTAAATATTCCCTCTGCATTTTTCTTTTTGTCTCCCTTCATGTACTGTAAAGCCACAATTAGGTCACCTCAAAGCCTTCTCTTTTCTGGGCTGAACAATCTCAATTGTCCCAGACTTTCCTCATAGGAGAGGTGCTCCATCTTTCCAAACAACTCAGTGACCTTCTCTGGGCTCACTCTAACAGGTCCCTGTCCTTCCTGTGCTGGGACCCCAGAGCTGGATGCAGCACTGCAGTGTAGAGCTCCAGGGTGAAGCTAGCTCAGGTCTGAAGAAATTTAGCTTGTGCTGGCATGGTGCTGCAATGGGTTTAAATCACTTCTGAATCTCAAAACTAATTCAGCCTAGTGTCTCTGTACTGTGCTGCATGGCTGGAAAGGTTCCAGAGGATGAATATGCAAGGATTTGAGCTTTTGATAAAACAACAATGTATAGTAGTAGTGTGTGAAGCTATTCAGATTTACAATGCCTAGAAGCTGGAACAGAATGGACGTCTAACAGTCTTGACCCACAGATGTGAGACAGAGAGTTGTCCTAGCTTATCCTGGTCTTTTTTAGATGGGAATCTTTCTAAAATATTTTATTTATCAACTTGCTGTATGGGTGTATCTTTATAAAGCAATTTCTGAAAATTCATGTATCCTGATAGGTTGAGGTTATTATTAATTAGACAAAGTGCTGTGAATCATTTTATATGCACCAAGATTTTCATCATCAGAAAATCACTTTACAAATTTAATGTCTCATTCTCAAATAAATGTCTCTTTTCTGATTTGCTGCTGCTGTCAGCATTCTTCATCTCTATGTCATTATCAGTCCTGGGAACTTGTTTATCTTCTGACCCCGCTTCTCATCCCAAATCCAAAGATTTTATCTGCCTCAGGCAGAAATAAACACATCTTAACAGCCGTGAATCCCCATGGGAAGTGCAGATCAAAGGATGATAAATCCTATAAAATTTAATTTAGGTGATTATTGGTAGGCAGTGAAGAGGAGTAAATGCACTCTTGTTTTTGACAAAGAGAATTTAAGAGCAGTTTATGTCCACAATCATGCCTGGTAAGAATTTTTGCTTAGCTATCTCACTCTTTCCTCTTTGTTGCTCATCACCTCCCCTTTACCAAAGGCTGTTTGTTCCACATCTTCCCCCCCTAAGCTGTCGAAGTTCCCTTTACTATCTTCCAATCAAAATATCTGAAATTAACAAAAACTCCCACTTAAGCAGTTGTGCTAGCTTGTCTCTTTTCTGTGGAGAATTTCTGAAGAATTCCCTTGTGGGCAGCAAATGCCTCAGTTCTAATGAAGAGCCACAGGAAGCAGCAACCTCGTGCTGGCATTTTTCAGGTTTTGCACCTGAAGATAAAGGAGAAAAGAATACAAGCCCTGAGAAACCTGGAAGTATGATGTTGGGAAGGGCGTATAAAAACATGGAGCAGACAGTTTCACTTTAAGCATATATGTCCAAAGAGCTGGAGCCAATCAGACCAGAGTACAGACACGGAAAGAACTGCTGTGAGTGTCTGGGTACATTCTATAACACTTACCAGTAATAACAGATGTCTCATCTCAGCATTGTAAAGTTCAGAGCAGCCCTATGTTACTCTTCCTTTTTTTCTTTCTTTTGGGATTCTTGAAGACATTCCATAGGACTGGACATGCAAAAGTGTGAGCTCAGCAGTAAAAGAGCAAACAGACTGGCCTAGGTAGCTATAGTGTGGTTAGTTTGAAACTGGGACTAGGCAAAAGAATAGGAAGGTTGACGAAAGAAACAATCAGCTGATAATTATAGAATAGAAATATGTTCAGTGATAATGGTTTCCTGCAAGAAAAAAAATAGTGTTCAAAAAAGCTATGATCACTCTGAAAAAGACTGTCAGTGTATGGCATTGTCTATGGCCAGCTGTAATAGCAACACAATCTAAAACTGGCAATGAATTTGGTAGTAACAGTGCTGGGAGCCAGAACTACCCATCTATTTCAGGTGATCATAGTGTTGTGGTAAAATATGGGACTACTGAATATTATTTTTCTGAGATTTCCTGCAGGAGAAAATACTTACTTTGGTATGAATGATACTAGATCCTGAGGTGTTATTTTTTTTCAGCACAAGAAGTTGCAGCTACCTTTGGTTTAAAGTCAGGCTTAAAGTCAGGTGCTCAATGAAGTTCATACACAGTAACAAATAGAGTTATCAGGTTCCTAATGATCTATTCTCCCATTGATACTCCTGGGACGTTGCATAAAGCTCTCATTAATGCAAACAGAAAAATGGAAAGTACATGCTGAAATCAACAACTCCCCCTATTGTTGCAACGGGTGAATGGTTCCCTCAGGCAAAAAACATTACTGACTTCATTTTTTCCTTGACTGCCTCCTCCTCCTTATGAAACAAATCAAGTTAAAAAGTGTGGTTTTTTGGATTTGTTTGTTTTTTAAGTGAATGTCAAAGGAGAAAGTCAGTGAGGAGGATTTATCAGAAACAACATTCTTGTTACGACCCAGTTCTGACCCAGTATAGCCAAATCATCAATCACAGTGACAATGGGCCATATTTATCCCTGGTGCAGCTGCACTCTAATTGACAGAATTACATTTAGAAGAGATTTGCCTTGTAGCTGTTCAGTTAGAAGTCTGGGATGATGATTAGTCAAAGGTTTGACTTTCTCTGCAGCTTGGATTAATGCATACATTATGCAAAGGTATATGTGTATTCAGTTTGCTGCAGATGTTGTAGTCAAGAATTTGTGGATGTTTGCACTTTGTCACTCCAAGTTCCATTATAACAGAATGTAAAGATAACAGGGCCACAATCTAGTTATGCACTTCAAAGGTTGACAGAATAATTTGATTGTATTCTGCTTCTTTACCATAATCTGCAGGTATACTTTGCAGCTCGTAATAAATGCTAGACATGGGACAGCTAAAATGTGTAGCACTAATGATGTTCTACAGCAAAGAAATATTGTTTCAAGATTTTTGTATTACTGCATATCCCAAAAATCACACATAGAGAAAGTAAGTACTTATTTATATAGTTAAAATGAAAGAACAAAAATATTTCTCAGTGTCTAAGTTGTCTGCTCATTTTTTGTATCCTTTTAAATTTAGGTGCCATTTAGTCAATTGGAGTAAGCAGAACCATACATTTCATTCTGTGAAAGAAAATATTTCCAACCCTTTGATACCATTAACAAACTGGATCTGTTAAAGCTAGATGGTGCTACCCCATGTTAAATAAATGGTGTATTTCAATTTTTTATTTCCTAAACAAGTAATTGTCCTTACATAGTAGTCACATTCAGCTGCTTACTGCATGAAATTGTTCTTAACTTGAATTAAGGGAAGAAATAACACTGACTTCACTGGAGCTACGATTTTTTCTTTATTACATTAATTAAATATAATGTGCCTCAGTAACAGAGCTCAAAATATTGATCAGTTAATGAAAAGCGAAGATTGATGCTAAATGCAGGTGTTGTCTGAAACATGGAAAGTAAGAATAGAAAAAGGCCTGGTTTATTGCAGTGCCCTGTGATACACATTTCAGAGCTACACTAGATCTGTATATAAATGTGGTTAGTATCACTTTCTAGAATGAAAGTAGTTATGATTTTGCTATTTAATAAATGACCCCACATATGTGAGGAAATGATTTCCTAGTAGTAATGCTACAGTCTGGTAAATAACTGTTGTCTTACTCACTAGTAGGTAGTTGGGTATCTCATACACCTCTATAATTCTACCACATATTGATCCAAGTTAATTTGATCTACAATTTATCCTAAAACTCTCCTTAGGCACAAAAAGTTCCTGGATCTTTTTTGAAGAAGATACTTAGAACAAGAGTGGACTGACCAATATTTTTTGCAATTTTACTGGAAATCTTTCTGAGAAATACAGTTAGTGTGATATGCAGAAATATGACTGAAATTCCATGTGGGGTTGTGTTATCAATCAATGCATCCTAGGGATTTACAGAGAAATCTGATAATGGAATACAGTTAACATAAAACTATGCCATCAGTAAGTGTCACTTGTACTATTGGGAGGCATTAGCTATCACAGCAGTGGCTGGGAAAATGCAGAGTACAGTACATGTAGTTCATAAACTGTTGTGAATTACATGGCAGCTCTTTCTGACTTTCTTTTGTCTACACAGTCCTAAGGTTTTTAATAGCACTCTTCACTGCTACTCTAGCACAAAAGACAGATCAATTAGGAGAAGAAATCAATGTAAACTCTCTTTTCAATAAAATAAAATAAGTGTTGAAGGTCTTGAAAACTTCTAACTACATGTACAGCTTAGGCTCTGTGTCAGTGTTTCTCATTCAGTGGGTTACAATCCCAAAGTCATCCAAAAATTTCACCAGAGGGCTAAAAGAGTGAAAATTTTATGACAACTTAAAGCAAAGTATATCTCAGTTTCCTGTTCTTCAGAAATACTTATCTTTTAAGGCTCAGCAACTTTTGTAAATCTCTTGAAACACACATTGAGGCAATTACTTTTCTCACTGCTAGATTTGTAGCATATAAAAGGGTTTATAATTTTTTCTAATATCTATTAAATATCACCTGTGAAAATGCTTATAAATCATACTTCCATTAAAATGAACTGATGTTTGTGATACATGTTACCAGCTAGAATTTTATAGCTAATGCACATTACAATCCTTGTGAGGTCCATGTAAATTTTAACACATTAACTGACACGATTTACTGCAACTGGCATTGACCACATAGTTTATAGTAAAAGTACAACAGGGCTTCAGAACATTAATTAGTATGTGCTAGCCATAGGAGTTGAAATTAACCTTTTTATCTAATGAGAATTGTATCAAGCCCTAATTTTTTTCTTTGGATGCGGAAGTTGACAAAACTTGTCAAAACCTTATTATATTTTCTTTCAGAAGAACTTAAATTAAAAGCACTTGGATATTATGGCCATAAATAGCATTTACACCTGTGTTATCCCAACATTTAACACAGATGTAATAGCTTTCTGTGTTACCAGCAGTTGTGTTTTCTTTGTTAGAAAGATTTAGCTGATGTGAGCTTTGCTGAGCTGAAGCAATGACAGCTAAGAAAATGAGCTCTGAGATGCCACCCACAGTTGTCCCTTTGAGAAGTTCTTCCTCCTTCATTGTTCTCCAGCTACCTCTTACCTGCTGTTTCACTGGTTGCTGCACCCACTCATTTACCCAGTCAAAGGAGGTGCCTACCTTTAGTGAGCTTGATAGTAAATCTTTACTCATCTGTGTTGTGGGCTCGTGAGTGATCATCTCTGTGATGGCCAATCAGAAAATCTCTACTTTAAAGATAATGGCAAAGAATAAAAACAAATTTGCCAGAAAGTAATGTAGTTTCTTCCATCATGCATACGCATATCTACGTTTTTAGGGTGTGTCCCATCCCTGGAAGTGTTCAAGGCCAGGTTGGATGAGGCTTTGAGCAACCTGGTCTAAATGGAAGCTGTTTCTGCCCAGGGCAGGAGGATTGCAACTATATGATATTCAAGGTCCCATCCAAACAAAATCATCCAACAGGACAAGAGGAAATGGCATCAAGCTGAGCCAGAGGAGGTTCTGGTTGAGCATTAGGAAGAATTTCTTCACTGAAAGTGTGGTCAGGCACTAGAATGGGGTGCCCAGGGAGGTGCTGGAGTCACCGTCCCTGGGAGTGTCCAAGAAATTACTGAATGTGGCGCTTGGTGCTAATTGGTCTCATTGACATGGTGGTGTTTGGTCAAAGGCTGGACTTGATGACCTCAGAGGTTTTTTTCAACCTCAATGAGTCTATGATTCTACAATTATTACTCCATTTCTTTTGCTTGTGCACCTGCATGTAAGTTATGTGCACCTGTATGCAAGTTATTCTTTATTTAAAGGAAAAAAAAAGGTTAAAAGAAGAAAATATTAAAGACAAAACAATAGAATGGAGAACCACAGAGTATATGCCTCACCCAGGAAGTAATCTTGTTGCAGAAGAGACCACAGGCAGGCAAAGAAACTTGCAGTAAGAAGAAACTGTAATTTGATGATTATTTGGGTCAAAATTTATTCAGACTAAAACCAGAACAGTTTTCTCTTTCCTCTCTCTGTCACTGTATTTTTCTCTGCTGGTAAAGCAGCTTGCAATGTAATCTAGTTTGGAGAACTGATCTAGCTGAAAAATAGCCACCAAAGGACAAAATAAAGATCCTTTTTGTTTAGACTTGATTAGTTCTAGCTCATGAGTGAGAAATGTGTTTGTTGTCAGTTCTGTGGAAGTCATGGCACTGTGCAGAAGGAACTACCAAGGTTGTCTTCAGTGCATCTCAAACTATGCCTGAGACTTGATACAGGAAGATAGGGAGGATCCATATGAATGTTGAAGAAACAGGTATCCAGAAAAAGAGAAAAATAAAGCAGTGATGCACTCTACTAAAAAAAAAAAAAAAAAAAAGAAAAGAGAAAGAAGGGAAAACTGCACTGCTGTCCTGGACATCGAGCAGACTTTATAATGGTTCTGATGGAATATATTTTCCCTGTTTATAGATAACCAGAGTCTGTGTTCTGCTGTTACCCATCTCCTTCTATTGTCATGAATGTACATGATGAGACAATAAAGGATCCTGGCAACATACTGGAGAAAGTCTAAAAACAGCCAATAAGAAGAGCATAGCCTCTAGATTCCTCATGGGGAGAGGGAAATAGCCAGAATTTTTGCTGTCCTGTGGGATGCAATTATGTTGTCCAGAACCAAAGTGTGACCTGTCTTGCCTGTCCTGTTTATTGAATGCAAACTTGATGTCTGGTTTCATTGCAAGTTCCCTGCCTAAGATGGATATCCTAAGGCCAAATTCAATCGGCAGTCAACCTCTATACCTGTCTAGAGCCAGTATTTTCAAAAGAATGCATGTCAGTAAATTATGATGTCTGTTTCAGTTAAAATCAGCATTTCTTTCCTAGTTCACTTAAAATCAAATACACTGCAGTCCAAGAGATATATTCCTTATTTCCCACACAATTTGTAGCATCATGGTTCTGGTATGTGATTTTGACACTCAGAAGAATTTGGGTGAAATTTTCAGATTTTTCTGTGGTGTTGGATATTTAACTTTGAATACTGAAAGAAGAAACTTCAGGATTAATACCTGGCTATGTCTTCTCAGGGAATAAAAGCAGCAACCTTAAACTGCCAACTAAAATATCTGAAATAGAGTCAGTATTGCAAGTATTAGAGCTATGGCTCTTTCAAGGAGGCACTTAGACAAATTTGGAGAAGAAGCTTTCAAATCTTTATGTGACTTTTTCCTGTGAAGATTTAAAGGATGTGATTCCAGCAAAGGAAAGCTACAATAATTTCCCTGGATTTTTTTGAACTTCTTTGTGATGAAATTGCATGAAAAATATACCAGTGAAGTGCAGAGAAATTTTAGTTTTGAATTTTGAGGAGTTTCAGACCTGACAAGTACAGTGTATGTACAAAGACAATGGGTTTATCACACTGCTCATCTTTGTCAGACTAACAAGGTCTCCTGGACACCATGCCCCAGATTCATACCATTCCCTCTGCTTTTGTTGAGAGGCTATCTGCATATATTTCTTTAGTGGAGAAATATAGATTTCCCGAGAGAACAATTCAGGGCACCTCATATCAGCATTGCCCTCTTACCAGAATTTAATATTGCAGTATGCTACAATAAAGTAATAGCATCAGGTAAACTAGCTCAGACAGCTAAAGTAGTAATTTAGGCATTTTATTTAGCTACCTAAGATCAGGTGAAACAATCCAGGCTGATGGCATTGCAGAAATGGTCATAATAATATGAAAATCTGTAATAACAACAGAGCAACATTATTGAATATTATAGAAAACTGGCATATTTCATTATTCATATAACATAATATGGGTCACTTTCTATCAAGTCACTAAGAAACTTAGTGAAGCAATGAAAGACAAAATAATGCCATACAGAATCAATCTGCTTTGTTATTGTGTTGGTTCTTCTGGACAGACCCTAATGAATAGTCTGTAGGATCCTGATAATTTGAGTGAATAAGCACAGACTGTTATATGTGAGCAAGCAGTTGGAGGATGAGAGAACCTGTATCTATTCCAGAGGAGACAAGTGTCAAAAAAATATAGGAAAAACCAAAAATCCTTAAGAATTTGAATCCACATCATATTATAGCAGTATAGGAAAAGAATATTACATATTAATTAAAAAAATATTATGGCATTATTGAAAGATGTGTGTGCTGTTGCTGGAATATGATCTCTTTGGGATCCAAGGGTGGGATAGTTGACAAAATTGCAGCATAGTTCAGAAAGATTGAAGAGGGGTAAATGCCCTTTATATGAGAGAGCAGTGAGAATACTTGGATCTGTACATTGGGATGAATGATGAGGCAACTGAAAATTTAAGCATAGGCATTAGACAGCAAACCAACATTGACAACAACATAGTGAATGTCTATTTCTTATCACTCAGCCAGGAAGAAAAAATAAAAAGACCTTCTCTAGAAAATAGGAAGAACCTTACCTTAACAGAACCTTGTCCTCCAGATTTTAGCCTCTTCAAGAGCTATAGCAAGGACACCAGAACAAAGTACATGGAACCAGGAGTTTTCTGAAGACCACTGATGATTACTATTTACACAAGGAACCAGTAAGCCAATGGCAGCAGGTGCTCTGCTGGACCTGAAACAAGAAAGGAAGGGCAGGGATGTGAAGGTGTGAGCAACCTTGGCTGTAGGAGATGGAGTTCAGGATCTCGAGCAGAGGGAGAAATGCAAAATGCAGGATCACAACCCTTGGCTTTAGGAGAGCAGATGAAGGCTGGTTCAGACACCTTCCTGAAAGGAACATTGGCAGTAAAGTGGAGACTAGGTAAAATATGGTCCTGTACTGAATGGCACAGGAAACCCAGTAATGTGACATAGAGAAGGCCAAACTTGTCAATGACTTATTTCCTTTAGTCATTGCTGTTAAGATTTTCCTTTAGGAACCTCAGGCCCTTGAAGATCCTGAAAGTAATTGTAACATTGGAGCATCTTTCATATAAACAGACCGAGAGAGCAGAGGACTCTGGACAATCAATGTATACAAAGGCCTGATAGTATGAGGTAAAAAAGATGGCTCATTTCAGAGATTTCTATGAACAGGATAGGATGAAATGAGCACAAGTCCAAATAAAAGAAATTCTACTTAAGGGAAAAAAATTCTATTTTAAGGAGGGTCAGACACTGGAAGAACCTGCCCAGGGACATTGTGCAGTGTCCATCCTTAGAGATATTCAAAATCAATCTGGACCATGCCTTAAGCTGTGGCTGACCCTGCTTTGAACTGGAGGTTTGAACTAGATGATCTCCAGAGGCATCTTCCAGCCTCAACTCTTCTCTGACTCTTTGCAACTCTGTGATATATGTTGCATTGTGTTAAATTGGAAGCAGTGGTAGCAGAAATTAATTAAGCATAGTACATTTAGTACATACACAAGCTCATGAAATCATGGTGTTATAGCCATTAATATTTCCTCCTTTATTTATAAGTGATTGAAGTCTGTGTCATGCCATTGCCCATCTTTTTCTATGTCTGCACTGAACGATAGGAGTAGAAGGCTTGAGGCAAGATTTTTAGAGAAAAGAGAAAAGCTAAGTCAATTGAAAGCAATTTCTGAAGGGAATAACATCAAAAACAAGAAGGAGAAATATTTGAAAAAGAGGAAAAGGATTGAAGAATATTGAAGATATTATGTTTATATGGCATTCTGCCACTTCTGAATGTCCTAAAAAAGAATTACACCAACAGTAAGTTAGTGGATAAAGCAAAAATTTTGAGAAAAGGCACAAAGGAAAACCAATAGAACATCAAGAGCATTTGAACTGCTAGAAGGCATTTTCCTTGTGGAAAATGTCTGAAAATCCTTAAGAGAGCTCATGAAGATTCATTTAAATAGCTGAGCAGCTCATTTAAGCAGTCAGACAAAAGCTTCAGTTCAGCTTTACAAAATCAGGCTGCTGCTATGAGCTGGTGGCACAAAAGACAAAAGCAAAAATGTGTCATGTGTCCTGACACTGCACTTTGTCAGAAGTTGCTCACAACTGGCTTAAATTATGCACTGAAGTAAACTCCACAAAAAACCTCATGTGCCATATGTGCTAGAGGTTAAAGAACAGATAAAGCCTAGACACAGTACATAAAAATAATAAAATAAACATTCTTTGGGAATATACTTTTGCTCTCAAACACCAAAGCAAGCCAGAAAACTAGAACTTCTGTTGATTCTGCAAACTGCAGAAGCCAAGTGTACCAGGCACTGATTGCTCACAGAACATCTGACAGCAACAGAGGAAGGAAAAATATTCCCATTATTGATATCATATGCAATATATTGCAATAACATAAAAGCATTTCACATTCTTTTTAAGACTTGGCAGGCATATCATTACAACTGGAGATTTCCATAAAGAAGTCAAACTCTCTACTTGCTATTTTGAAGATAATTTCCATGTTTCAGTGATACTTTGAAATCCTAGAATCTGATTAACTCCCTTTTCTGGACATATGCACTTGTTTAAAATCTCAAGGAAAGTAGAAGCAGTGAGGATGCTGGTGAATAAAAAAACCAACAGGTTCCTATTCTACCAGCTGTGACTGGAGGAAGACATGTGAGAGAAAAGCTCAAGTCTAAGACCTACTCCCTGTGTAGGGTTGATTTGAGAGCTACCACAGGCAGCAGTGGTTCTAGGACAAAATCTTGGGAATAAATGAGCACTTCCAGTTTTCCGTAAACATCTTCAAATAAGGAAGTTAAAGACAGAGGCTAAAGTGGCAGAAAATGAAAGGTTTCAATGCAAAGTCATGTTAGTAAGTGATAAAAACAAAGTTTCTGAATATTTGTGTTTTAGGGAAGAGACACTATGACTAAAAAATGCACAACCAGCAAAACTGACATACCAAATGTCATAGAACTCTTTCTTATGAACTTTACACCAGAATACAAGCTCAAAATGAACCTTTGCTTTTTGTTTTTCTTCTTTGTCTTTCGTTTTTCTAGTCTTCAAAATGAAATTGCATGTGTCATGATCTTCATAGTTGCTGATTATCACATGATACACATTGCGGGAGGATGGATTGTAAGAGAATAGAGATAGTGCTGAAGGCAATCTCGCCCCAGGGGTTGCAGCTGTACTAATTACCAAAGAGTAGGAACAGCCTTGCCTTTAATAGGTCACAGCTGTGTCCAATAAGGATGGGTGTTATAAAAGAGTGGGTTAGCTGCTTGAGAGGAGAGTTGGCATCAGTTGGCTGTGCTGTGAGGAGTAAGGGTCAGGTGGATGTGTTAGGGACAGTAAGGAGTCAGCTGGCTCTGTGGAAGGAAGGGAAAAGGAGTCAGTGTTGTGAGGAGCTGCCTGTGAGAGCTCATAGAGAGAAGGTATGAAAGTTTTACAGGAGGATGATAAACTGACAGTGACAGTCAGTTCCCATCCACCATTGACTGGTGCCAAGCACCAGTGCTGACAACATATAACAGTAAAAATCACAGTCTGAGAACTGAAAGTGGACATTGGTCTCAGTGGCCTAAATATCCTTTATGCCTCCTGTTTACTGCCTCTAAACAAATAATACTGGATTGTAGATATCAACGTGTAATATTGTCTTTGCCGTTATACAAAATAATGAAATAGAGCACAGCATTGTAAATATACGTACCAAGTAAAAGATGTAATATAATAATATTATATAACAGAAACAATTACATTAGGGAAAATTTTTGTATTATTTTCATTCACTTTTTATTATAGTTTGTTTTTCTTTCACATTACGTTGAATTTTTCCCACACGTTTGGAGATAAGAGGTGAGTGAAGGATCTGTCAAAAAGAGAAGCTTGTGTCTGACCCTTGTAATTCCACCAAGAATTGATAGTACTTAAGTGGAAAAATATCTGTTACGGGGTTTGGAAGCTTCAATTTTGTTTCTTCCTAAGCCAAGTCATGACAGGCAATAAAACATACTCTATCTGGACGTTTGATGTAAGTAATGAACCACTGAAGAAACCTCTTATGCTTGGTCAGCAATAGAAATGGACAATACTCAAGAAGAATGAGAAATATTTGATTCATAAAAATCCTCAAACAAACAGTAATTTTCTGTATTAAATGATGAAAACTTTGGTATAAATATACCATAGATGCTTCTTTATATCTGTTGTTCTTATAGAAGTGAAAAATGTGTGAATGAGTTTTATGAATTAGAAGTATGAAATAAGTTTTATTATTATACAATATTATTAT
>VXBC01006473.1:84679-105056 GCA_013399945.1 Ploceus nigricollis
AATATTGTATAATAATATTATAATATATTAATATATTATATATTATATATAATAATATAAAAATATTATCCTGATGAGAAAAATGGAAGAGGAAGGTGCTGCAGGGATGGGTACTATAAGACCAGAGTATAAACATGGAGAGAACTGCTGTGGGTGTCTGGGTACATTAAATAACCCTTACCCCTAATGACATCTTAGATTTGTAAAGTTCAGAGCAGTTCTAAGGAAGAGGTCCTGAACAGCAATTAGGCAATTGTGTTACTTTTTTTTTTCCTTCCCTAACCAAAATGGTAGTGTGTCATTTTGGGATTGATCCAAATTTGGTTTAGTTCCTTTACCAAAAGTATACTGTTTGTGCTCTGTCTTACCTTGAATTTTGCTGGATATTATCAACTTTACTAACAACTTTTTATTCTGTATTGCAGGAGTTGCCTGTACCGTTTGCGTGGGCCAAGTTGTTATTTTAGCTTTATACTGGGGATTTAATTGAAAAATATTCACTGGAGAAAAATATGGAACATCTTGGTGTACAGAGCTCAGCAGAGTGTAAGGAAGATCAGCTGTCTCCCAAGGTTCTGCAAACATCTAGGTCCAAAGGAGCAAAAATTTTAAAAATAAGAAAAAAGAAAGAAAAGAGAAAAAGAAATAAAATACTATAAAGAAAAGTGTCAAACTGCAGAACCAAGGGAAGAAGAAAAGTAGGGCTGATATACACCTGACCTGACTCCTGACTTCAGCTATCTACAAAGGAAACATATATATCTTAGCTGGTCTCTACAGGTTTGCTTTAAAGTTGATGGAGGCTTACAAAGGTCCACATGTAGGCACTTGGTTTAGGATTAAATTAATTCCCCCACTGGTTATATTGCCTAGAGATATGCTAAATACAAAGGGAATCCCAGATACCTAGCCTACATCTCTACTTTGTCAGAAACTATGGGTAATGGAATGAATTCTATTTTAACTTTACAGAGAGGAAAAGATCATCTGAAGAAATGTTCTGGATGCCTTAGAGAATTCTAACCAAAGACAGGTTTACTGTGCTTAGGAGGCTGAAAAATCAGTATTTGCAGTTATGGTTCATAGCTTGTTAAAGCTGCATACTTTGGGGTTTGCCGAAGACGCCAGTGAAGGTTTTCAGCAATGCTTAAAGGACCTGTAGTATCTTTTGTCCTTGAAGAAAGCTGTAAGTGCAAAGCACTGCATGGGCAAAGCTCTGCAAAAGGATCTGGGCTCTGCATAGGCTGTGACAGGAAAGCAGAGAAATTGTCTGTGAAATGGACCAGAAATGTCCAGTGAAAGTCTGTGCTGCAGCATATATAGTCAAAAGAAATGCAGCAGAACACTTCTCGCTGGGAGACAGGTTGAGCAGCCCAGTGAGCTTCCAGGGAGAATTATTAGAATGAAAAGTATTTCAAAAGCATATTGAAATTGAGAGTTTCCATTAGATTAGAAACACAATGCTGACTCCTCTATACACTCAGTGTATAGAGTGTATAACTCTATAGTTATACACTCTATAGTAGTGTGAAACTCACGAAAGTTTTGACTGAGGGACGACATGTAGCTCATCCGAGCAAAGAAAATTCTCTATTCATCATCCAAAGTGAAACCCAGCTCATCCTACACTAGCCACTTGCTGTATGAGCAGCCATCCATTTGTTTCCTGATGAAATTTTGTGTTCCAAGATGAAACAAACATCCTGGCTGGTGTAATTCACTTTATTGAATGCAATCCCTGAAAAAACCAGAGCTGACATGGATGCCTATTTTCTGTTCAACTGCCAAGGAGCAATGGGATAACTAGAGGCAATCTGCATCCTTTAATAGAGAGACAGTAAAATTAAGGCCATGCATTTGACTTTTCAGGTAGGAAGTGTATATTAATTCAGGCACATGAGAAGTCTTACCCTTTGCTAGGACCTGTAGGTAGAGGTAAAAAAGTACATTCTTCTATCTACATATTTCTTACAGATTAGGTTTGCCAGGCTGTACTGGTTCCTGTACTAAAAAAACAGGTTTTAAAAGGAAAGTGACTTGGTCTCATTAATTTTTTTCCTCCATTAAACAGTTAACAAAGAAGTTTCTGTTTGCCTCAAAGTGATCAGTGTTCAGAAGACTGCTAAGATGACTTTAATAGGCAGCTGGATGGCTGTAGGTCTTTTGAATGGGATGTGCTCACTGAAAGATGACCAACCAACTTTATTATTCTTGCTAATTGAGTTGATGCCTGCCTCCAAGAACATTTCAGGTGGTAAAGTCAGTTATTTCATTTAGGAAACAGGAAATGAATATAAATTAACTGAGAAAGTATCACCTTTCATACGCTGGCAACAGAAACCTGACTGCAATAAAGTGTATATTGAAAGACATTTTCAGTGCTTAGGAAAATAAGTTTTCTATGCTTGCAGATGGCAGTCTACTTCAAAATTCAAGCCTTCCAATATTGCAGATAACATTTCATGAAAATATTATATTGCTTATTAACCAAAATAATCTAATATTTTAGATTAAAAATAAGAGCAATTAAAAATATACTAATTTCAGGGCTTTTATTAGACTCACTTTTATTTTTTGGTCTTCTTCTTCTGCATGTATTCTTCATAAATTTGTAAGTGATCTTATTTTGTTGATAAGTACACAGTGGAGGAGGATTCCAAAGTCATATCTGTGAATATATGTGCTGGAAATACTATCATCTATACTTTACTATAACCAGAAAAGAAAATAGCAATAAAATAGTGTGAATTATATCATTACTCACTACCAAGAAGTGCATCTGAGGCACCAGAGGTTAAGGAAATTCTTGATTCTCACAGAATTTTAAAAATAAAGAAACTGTAAAAAAAATTTAGCATGGGAACCTGATTGAAAGAGGGTAGGATTTATTCACTAAAAGATTATATATAAGGAAAACAGGTGATTTAAGTGACTATTTCTGTGGGGGTTTTTTTTGTTTGTTTTTCTTATCAGTAAGTAGTTGCAACAGTCATAATAATTTCCATTTTATAAAGCCTCAGCCTTTTCATACTCTTGGTGATAATGAAATCTCATTGGTTGACAATATAATTTCTAAATGTGTTGTTTTCTTTATTCATCAAAGCAGGAGATAAAAGCAAATGTGTGACTGGAGAGCCCTGTCTCCCATAACACCCATCCCTACACACAACACCTTGGCATGCCCTGAAAAAAGCACAAACATCCCTTGACCTGAATAAAACACATCACTTTAAAAATCTGCCTTCTACCATCCTTCCTTCATTTTCAGGTTGTCTTGTGGATAGACAGCTAAAGGGGCCAGCTGAAAGGATTCTCACCTTAGTTTCTGACAGGTTTCAGAACAAAAGTGATTAACAGGCTTGATCTGCACAACAGATGCTCAGAGCCATCACAGAGCAGCACACCAAGTGACACACAAAAACTGCTTTCATGAGAGATTATAAAATAACACCACTTTCGCATGGAGTTTTTTTCATCTGGACTGATCACTCTCCTTTGCAATCGAGGCTCCTGCCTTCACACAACTAAAACTGCTCTATGGAATGGCCCTGTCCCTCTAGCACAGCCCCTTAAAAGTCCATCTCTCAGGAACCATTCCCTCAGAAGATGATGTTTTTCTTCACGTTTCCAACACTGAACCTCTGCAGAATGCAGGTAAACAGATATCTAAAAGTCCTAGGAATATCCAGATTTCTTATGGACATCCACGTGCCATGACAGAGAAAGGGAGAATTTCCTGAGCTACAGCTTCAGCTTCCCTTGATTCACAGAGTCAAACTCATACAACTTAATATATGAAGACAAGTACTGAGCCATAAGTTAATTTCTGAAGATTAGAAATTAAATTACTCATCATTACACGGCTCTATGAATCCTCTTCTTTCTCTTTTTCCTTTCCACTATTTAAATATTTAAAATAAGCATTTTAAGCTTAAAAGTATTTTAAACTGTCTTAATTCAGTTCAGACTTGATCCTTTGCAGATAATTTTCACATCTCTGAATAACAGGAAATTTAAATTTCACTATTGCTTATATGGACTAATCAAAAAAGGGTGAATCCACTAAGCACTAATTTCCCACCCTAGCTGGTAGAGATTGCTTGCTCTAACAGCCCTTGTGGAATTGATGTATTTGGAGAAATTTTCTTCCAGAAAATATAATCTCAGTGTAAGTATAACATGAAAGACAAAGGACACACTTTTTTACCTCTACATCTAGGCTAAGTGGTGAAGAGATTTCCTTTCCCTTAAAAATATTGTATTGTCAGGCTTACTAAGTTCCATCTTTAACTGTTATATTATTGAAGTGACCGGAAATAAGTAGTCACAAGAAAATTTTAAACTGTCTATTTGTTTTGCCTATTTAATTTCTGTGCAACAGGATAGAAAAAAAAAAAAGGAAGTTTTTAGATTTAGGTGTTTGGGGGTTTTTTAATTCAAAATAAATTGAGCTATGAAGCTTAAAAAACATGATTTTTTAAATTACCATAGTCATAATATTTTCTCATCTGTACTTGAGGCCTCATTTTTCATTTTCAATGCATATGATTTTCAATTTTCATTTCATTAATATGATGCATTGAATAACCTCCAGTTTTTATCCAACATCTCTTTTTCTCCATCCTTCCCCCTTTTTTTTTTCTTTCTACATAGCTAAACTTCTGCAGAGAAAGCATTTCAGAAGAGTAAAGTTGCAGCATATAATACTTATTTTTACTATGTTGGATTTTTTCTGATATATAAGGCATTTTAAAACCTTCGTAACTGATCAAGAGAAATTAACTTGTACAGAAAAGTGATAACTGGTATCAAAAAACATAGCTTAAAAAAACTCAGCTGGAAACTAAAAAATGTGAAAACAGAATGTGGATATAGTACTTAAAAATTAATCGTTAATTTAAAACAAAACAGCAATAACATCATTTTCCTACTTAAATTATTTGAGTGGTGGGATCTTGTTTTTTGTGATTTCCTGGGGTTTTTTTGTTTGGGTTTTTTTTTTCTTGGTGTTTTTTTGTTTGGTTGGTTGATAAAAAAATTTGGACATCTTATTTGTTCTAAAACACTTAAATTTTCACCAGCACAATTTTCACCCAGATTTAGAAAATGGTCAATGAATTACTGAGAACGTGCAAATTAAAAGAGTAGTCCAGTTGTTAGTACTCCTCTCAGTGACTCGGAAGCAATCCCAAATGACACACAGTGAGTTTGGGTGCACCTTAGCAAAGCTGAGTGGTGCAGTTGATTTGCTTGAGGGAAAGGATATCACCCACAGGGACCTTGCTGGGCTCGAGGAACGTGCCCACTTGGACCTTGTGAAGTTCAGGAATGTCAAGGACAAGGTCTGTTGCAACTGGATCAGGGCAATCTTCTGTATCAGTAAAGTCTGTGGGACTGAGAGCAGCCCTGAGGAGAAGGAGGACTTGGGGGCACCGGTGGATGAAAAATTCCACATGAATCTGGAGTCTTAAACAGACTTGTGTTGTACCAGATGTTGCTCTGTGTGTATACACTTATGAATTCCCATTTACAGTTTTTCACATCTGTTTTGAGATGCCTCAAACAGCTACTAGAAAATCAGCAAAGGGCTGAAAATTTGTTATAAATACCACCAGTATCTGTGCTGCTGTGCAGAATTAGTTTTCAGAGATTTTCCTACAGCAGAACTGAAAATTGATGTTCAACTTTCAGTATTTTAGTTTAAATCATTCTTCCTTTTCAAACAAACTATTTCCAGGACTTGGTAATTCCTCCAGACAGTATAAGCAAAGTATCATGTAGGCTCAATAAGATTAGGAGGTGGACTAAGGGAGAAGTAACACAGCATAATCTCTCCTTCATGTACAATAAATTGTTAATCACAATTGGTGTACAGGTTTGATATAAAACATTTGTATCTCATTCTCTCTTTCTATTCTTAAGTACCTTTGCCTCTTTTCTTGTCTTTCACCTGCACTGTCATTTCTTGCTGTAGATATTTGTTTTACAGCAGCAAGCACTGGTCTTTGCTGTTAAGGAGTATTAAAAAGAGGCTAAGTGTGAAAAGTTTACTATTTTGAAAATATGCCTGTGGTAAGTACTTGTAAGATGCATGTGATAGGAGTGAAAATGCAGTAAAGACATGCCCTGAGCCATGTGTCAAAAGGACAAGTTTATCTAGGCCAGCCAGGATTTTTTAAAAAGAGAAAATAGTAATGAAAACATGCTTTTTCATCACATCTGCTTGATAAAAAAGCCTGCTGGGGAATAAAAAAAATGAAGGTTGAAAATGAATGTTGCTGCCTACTTCCAAAGAAAAATAATGTAGTTTAAATAAAAGAAATTGTAGAATTTAAAACCATTATGTATTATTCCAAAAGGCAAATAGATTAAATAAGCATTGAATAAACCCTGTCACTGATGAGACACAGTCCCCCAGAAAAGTGAAGAGATCAGGTCTGGTCACCAGGGTTAGACCAGTCTAAGGATCACCAGACAAATCTGTGCTCATGAGGGAGGGCCATGGTGAAACCAGGAACCCACGTCAGCTGCACAAGCTGGACAAATGAGACATCTGGGGAGATGCACAGCTGGCCTGAGCTGGAACTGTGACTACCTGAGCCTGTGTGGAAAGTCAGGCTGGCTGCACTGTGGAAATGCCAACAAACCAGTATTTCTGTGAAATCCTGTACCTGGAATGGACAAAATGGAAATGGAGCTCAAAGACTGCAGTAGTCAGAAACCTGTTTCAAAACCAGCTACACAACAATGATTTCAATCTCTTCCTAACGACTCTTAGGTCTGGTGATCTTTGACTGCTGTATATCCAAACAGCACCAAAAATCTTACCGTATTTCAGTTCTTAATGTCTTTGTGACATTTTGAGATTGTTGTAAATAAAAAGAAGAGCAGTTATGGATTATTAGGCTTTCTACGTTATAGCAGGAATCAAAGGTTCTGAAAAACATGCTGGCTGTGTCTGAACTGATAAATAAAAGGGGCCAGCCACTACTGTCTTGGTAAGACAACAATGCCACTATTGTCAAATAACAAATAATGCTACTATTTGTCTTATCAAGTGACATTCCTTTGAGTTGTGTTCATATGAGTACATTACTTAAACACAGCCAACAGAGACTCCTCAAACAGACTGCACACAGGGACTTATTCCTGAGTCACTTTGTCCTAAGAGCTGTGGCAAAACAATCCAGGTTTGGTCCAAAATAGTCCAAAACTACGCTCTGTTCAAAACTGAGCTAACAATTACACTGTAAAATGGAATGTCTAGCAGTGCTTAATCTCAAATACTGGCCCTTGTTTTTGCTGATATAATCCTGTAAGAAGTGTGCACATTGCCTAATGAAGAATTGAAAAATTAAACTAAAGGTTTAAACATAGTGAGATGTGCTTGGGTGACAGATATTGAGATTGTTAACTTACAGTAGGGCCATGAAAAACCTAGCACAACTACAAATTTTCTCTAAATCACCAAATCCCTCCCAGATGTACAAAACAAAGAGACACAATTACTAATCCAGGCCAGACACCCCATGTTTTAATGCGGATGTCCTCTTAAGACTCTCTGGAAATGAATTTTTCCACTTCGATTTTTCAGAAAGGAGAATGAAGCACAGATTATTAAAGAAGTAAAAAATGCCATATTCATATTGTTTCAATCTAAATGAAATGAGAAATAATCACTTAAATACCCTGAGGGGCAGGATCTAGGTCTTTTACCTGCTGTCACATAAAAAGTCTCTCAGAATACACTTGAGTTGAATTTTCTTTAGCTCTTAATGAACTGTCTTGATTAGAATAAAGGATCACCTTTCAGAAAGTAGGGAATGTCAAGCAAAGTCATTTTGGTATATTTATTGAGCATATGAATACCTAGATGCTCTTTACATTTTCATTGTTTATATGATTTTTGTGAGCACCGTGTCAGTAGTTTTTAAGGTATTAAGGGAATAGTTAAAGTTACAATAAATGGGCATTTCAAAAGCCAATTACATTTTGAATAATTGCTCCAATCCATCTCAGCAAGATTAATTTATTACATGCTCTGGAAAATGTCTAGCTGTTCAGTTACTGTTTCACACTTCTAAATTTGAAAATACTGGCCCAAGGATGTAGCCGTGAGTTTTCCAGGAGAAAAATTGGCCCTTATTCACAGGCCCAACAACTTAATATCCCATGTAAGCACATTTTAATGGGTGCCTGAATTTATGGGAAATGCTTATCCAGAAGCTATGGAAGCCATTATTGATCTTCCTTCCATTTGCTGTTAAAAGCACAATTTGTTTGAACTCTTGTAGTCTTTCTGGTTTAGGATTTTTTGTTTCATTTTGGTTTTAATNAATTGTGAAATTATATTGGTGAAATTTAAGAAATTGAAGGGATCAAGAAGCCAATCAGGGCTGTGAGCCAGGGGACAAAATCCTGGATTCCATTTCTGTGTCTTTGCCTTCCTAATGGACCTCAGAGGTGGTTCTGCATCTAGCTAGTCCCACTGAAGAGTAAATACATGAACCTTAGGAAAGCAATCAAATTAAGTGGCAAATTAGGAGCCTAAATGTGGTTAGTATAATAATGTGACATCCTTTGTTGAAAGCTGAAGAGGATGAAAGTATTGTTATGAGATGTACTTGTGGGCTGGAAAAAGCATTTTTCAGAAGCTCAATTTCTAAATAAACATCTGTTTCTCAATTAATGACTTAACTCAGATTCTGGAGTTCCTGATATACAAAAGTGGGGATATCTTGTGTTTGGACTATGAAAACCTTCTCTGGGTTAAAGTGCTAGCAGAAGTGTGTGGTAACCTGATGCAAGGGTAAGTTTGCTAGGCAAAAATGTAGAAACTTGTACGTGATTAACCACTGAAGCCATGTCCTGAGAGAGAAACTGAATTATCCATGGTATTCATAAAAAGCACAAGATGTTTTCCAGGTAGATGAATCTTAACAGAGACAAGTTAATGGATCCAAGGGTAACTAGAAGAAATGTAATTACTTTTTATATGCAGGAGATAACACAAAGTGATCTAATTAGCTTATTTATTCCTATTTCACCTTCTCCTAATTCTGCAACAAGGGATGTAGGTGATACAAGGGAGACTTGAGCCAAAATGAAAGTTTGAATATGTTAGACTACATTGCAGATAGCTTTTCTTGAAGATAAAGAAAATTCTTAACACATTTATACTAATAAACTTCCAAGAATGATCAAATTAGTCATGAAATTTTTGAAAGGCAGTATATATCTGTCATTGGATCAACTATTACTCTTAAAAAATACAACATAGTCGATATTTTTCTTTAAATCCATTATGATAAATATGATCACTGAGGCATTTTTTATTTTAAAAAATTATCCTCTTCTAAAAATCTTAATTGAGGCATTACTCTCAGTTTATTTAGATCTGACCAAACCAAACTTCTCCCACAACCACATTAATAATAAGACAATTTTTTTTTCTTTCTCTAGAGGTTTATAAAGATATATATATATAGCTATATAAAGAAAACAACCAAGAGCAACCTTTGACTCAGCTGTGCTATGCATACATCTTTGCTTTTGCTTGTTTTAGAGTAGTCATAGGAAATCAATAGGAATTTAGGGTTCTAAATAGAAGCTAAAAGCCCAGATAATTTCTTGAATCTTGGCCAAAAAAGGTTAAATGGCTTGTCAAAGATTGGCAGGAGATTCAGGGTCTAGATCCAGAATTTCTGATACCTTTCACTTTACTACACATATAGGGCCATCAGTTTCCAGATGTTTTTTACTGTGATGCTTGTCACGCCTAACAAAACAAAGCTGTGTTTCAGTCCTTTACTGCACTTCACACAGAGGTGAGCTGTGTGCATTTTGGGGTAGGATTTGCTCTGGCACTAGTAGCAGCCTCACTTATTTATGAGTGCTGTCAAAACAACTTACTCCTATTTATTGCTTGATCATTCTTAGGAAAAGGCTAACAAAACCTCAACTGCACATCTCTCAGAAGCGTATGAAAATAATTTAAATAAATTAAAAGCCCTGTGATAGGGTGAACTTAGGAAAAGGTTACAGAGTGAGACAGATCAGTCCCCAGAGATGTTTTTTTCAGATAATTTCATGGCAGCGGACATCAGTGAGATGCCTGCCAAGGTGAATCAGCTGCAATATTTGAACAATGTCATATACAAAAAAAAAAGTGACTTTCACTAAGGCCACATCACAGCTGGATGCCAAAGGTACTGAATTTGGCAGGATGTTGTCCATGTGATAGCACCTAATTCTGCTACAATTTATTAATTTTAATTTCTATAGCATTCCTTCACAAAATTCCCATTTCAGATGGGTCCTTAGATACCCATGTAATGATAGTCCTTGACCAAAAAGCTTAAAATTCAGGTAGGGAAAAGAGTCAAGGCTGAAGAAAAAGAGTGTCAAGTGTTAGGCTCTGTCTCTGCTTTCTCTCACACCTCTTGTAGCATCCTGGTCCACATCTCTGAGCTCACCTCTGCAAGGCTTCACCAGCTCCCTCAGGAAGCCCAAGGCCCAGCTGGGATCTGAAATGTACTTCACAATTTTTGTCCTTTTCATTGTTTGCCTAAAGCACTTGTGACCAACAGAACACCAAATGTAGGGAATTATAGCCCCATGCAGCTGAAAGGATATGTGTGGCATTAAAGGAAGTGGAACCATGCCTACCTGGACACTTAACCCCCAAGACTCTGGGTATTCAAAGTGCCCCTCCACACAAACAGCCACTGGGTTTTGAGTTGAAAGGAAAGAAGGGACAAGCTGGTGCATTTTTGATTGCTCTCAGTAATTCACAGCTCTATAGATTTTTTGCCAAAAGATTTGAAGGCATGTTTTTTAGCCAAGGCAGTATCTGTGAAAGATTTGTTTTGATTGTTGACTTTTAGTTATTTATGCACTGCAGAGTCATACTCTCAGGTCACAAAATTTTAGTTTTAAGCTCTGATTAGACTACTGAAACTTGTAATAAAGAGGGATAATGTATAAATAACGCGTATTATCCTACCTGGTATGAGATCACAGATAAATACTGTTTTGTCCTGAAATACAAGAAAGTTTTGGTCTTCAGACACTTCTTCACAAATGTTCTATCATTAGTCAAATTCTTTTGGACAATCCTGGCTCCCAAATTTCAGATATATACTCATAAAGCAGCTTACTTTATTGTAATAGATTCCTCTTTTGCCTAACCTCTAATATTCCTGCAACTAGGGACAAGAAACGATTGAGAAAATCTCAAGATACGAATTGAAACTATCAGTAGGAGATTGGATTATGTTTAAGTTTGAAGCTGGAATTCTCAAGATATTCATTATCAGCTAGTCTCAGGGATTTATTTTCAGCATGTTTACATTCATTGCATGTACAGCTTTAAAGATTTCATGTTTGTGTCCATGCTGTCTGACAAAGGACATATTACATGGATGTGGAGGGCTTTATCTGTCTAGTATCAGACAGATTTATTTTTTCTTACTCTTAACTTTGTCCTTAATAAATGCTTGTTAATTTTAGTTTTAAAAAAACAAACAGCCTTAATATTTGAAACCCGCCACAGTGTAAATAAACATCTAATAGTCTTTCCATCCTCTGATTTCATAGTTGCAGTGGTAGTAAAAATACTGAGAGGTGAGACGTTCTGGTGTTGTCTATATATAAATGGGTTTCTGATCTGACTATGAGAAACAACATAATTTCACATTTTTTGTTATAAATGATTTAAGGATTTTTTTCCAGACATAAAAAGTTTTTACTCTGTGCAGAAACTAAAGCAAGCTGCTCATTAATGCTGACAGCTTAATCATAGTTGTTGACCCACCTGTCTGGTTTAAGAAATGGGAGTGGACTTTATTTATTCAGCCTTCACTGGAGTAAGTACAGTGAAATAGGTGATCAAACCAAATGAAAAAAAATTGTAATAATAATAATAATAATAATAAAGCTAACTTTTTAAATTATATGATTACTCTCCACTGAAAAGGCAACATTTGAAGTAGAGTCTTTTTCTGAAAATGCTTCTAGTATGTAGTTTCTTAGGTGCATTACTTTAAAAACAAATGAGCTGATATTCAGAGTTGTTTTTTGTGTCAGTGTGAAATGCTCTCTTTCATCCTCTGAACTGCTGTAATTGTCAACTGTGTTACTTAGTAGACCCCACACATTGTTGAATTTCCATTTATCTTAGTACATTAGTAATACATTTTCCTTCTTTTCACTTTGCTTATCGTCTGTTTTGGCCTCTGTTCGGGGAAATATTCAAGCTCATGGAGTTCCACTGGGACCCACGCCTGAACTTAAGTACTTCACTGCATCATGGTGCTTTCCAGAATTAGGGTCTTTCTGCTCTGCCAATAAAATATCTTGAGGTAATGGACAGTGGATTGGAGAAAGGACAGACAGAAGGGGAAGGGAAAGTGATCTCTCTGCCTGTACAAACATGCCCAACATGTGGGAATGGTCATGGGGAGAAAGGCAATACAAAAGTGTTGTGCTGTGAGTCAATGGGAAGCCTAAGTGAAGAACCTGAACAGCAGCTCAGATCAAGATTTCTGGTTAGTTGTGTGTCTGAAAAGACTATGATCATGATAGATAAAAATAAAATATTTGGTTTTAATGATAGGAAAAGGAAAAAATTAAACCAGTGTTTTCAGCCTCTGTGAGCAGCTTCTTATTTGACAGACACAGAAATCAATTTCTCTAAGTCATTGCAGTCCATCAGAAAATGCAGAGCTCGTTTTATGTAAAAAAAAAGTAATTGAAACAAAATTATTGTAAGACAGATGTCTGTAGAAAAGATTTTCATCAGAAATAACTGTGTGAACAAAATGCCATGAAATTTTTATTCAGATGTACAGAAAGAAGTGTTTTTCTTTCAAATGTTCCCTGAGTTTTTTGACCTTTTCTGACTGAAGGTTTTCCCCAATAAAAGGAAAAAAAGGAAGAAAAAGGGACCTCCAGGTTCAAACTGATCTATATAGAAAGATCCTCTTTTTTTCCAAAAAATGGCTCAGAAATACCCTAACGTTTATTTCAAACTAATAAGAAAAATAGCTAAGATTTAAATCCTGCAGAATTTCCAAAAATAAAAAAGATGTTTAATCCACCTAAAATTTACATTAAATAAAAAATAGAATATTTCAAGATAACATGAAAATTTCTTTAAAATTGTGTGGAATATGTGGAAATGTTTAAATTTTACAGTATCAAAATTGTTTATTTTTTCTTGGATATATGAAAATTGACATATATTGTGGTATTTTAATGTATTTCATACAGTAAATTTACTATCTTAATGGAAAGATAAAGAACAACAAATCCTACATTGCTTGAATCTTTTTCTCAATTTTATTTTTTCATTTGACAGGAAATTTTAAAATATCTTTTCTTTTTCTTTTCATAGCACAATAAATATATGTTTTAGATTTTGCCAAAATCAAGAATTTTTTTTTCTTATAAGCGAGTTCTTTAGAGGATAAAGCAGAGGCTGTGATAAATACCAGTTTAAATCTCTCATATTTTTATTACTCTTTCAGAGTGTACCAGAAGTACCTTCCAGTGCATGTAGCAGGCTGCTGCAAAATTTGCATTTAGCAAGTTTTGTGAGCCAAGATTTGCATAAATCATAGAGAAGTCACATTTGTTCCCAAATGACACAATGCCCCTGGACTTTCAAAAACTCAGCTGCATTTTTTAAACTGAGGAACAAAGATGAATCTAAAACTGAAAGGAAAGCTGAAGAGTTAATTCATCCCAAAAGAAATTGTTTAGCAGGTTTTATGAAGCTTATGTGAATTGAAATTGCTAAAATTTAGTTCCTGGTTCCATGTGCTTATCTGCAGAGCTCACTGCCCCCAGAATGTTCAAGGAAGTGTAACTCCATGACTAAATGGTTGTTTAGTAAAGGAGTTTAATAAGAAGCAACAGCAGATCCATTTCTTGAGGAAGAAATACATGGTAATTTATGGGATGGTTTAATAACTTTTCAAGTTCACTTTCAATGTTATTTTCAGTGCTGTTATTTCCTTCTGCTTTGGTTTCAGATCTGTTTTTACAAGTGTACTGGACTCTGAAGCCAGCCCTATTTGAAGTTTTCAACTTTGTTTACTGATTAACAGTGCCAGAAGCTGCAGCTGAAATTTTACTCATTTTAATTAGCTTTCTTCACCCACTGCACAAATGAAGTATGAGTTTATTTAATGCGACAGTGTGTGTACAGAGCCAGAGATTTGACTTGTGCTCTTTAATACATTCCTTGAAGTTGCTTCACTTGGTGATTCATTTACATCAGTAAGTGAAAAGTCATCAATCTCATCTTCATTTGAAAGTCTTGCCATACTTGCTAATGATATGCATGATTGGTCATCACAATAGAAGTGTACCATAATTAAAGATAAATAAATAAATTACATTCTGTGAATTAATCAATATAAGGTGCAATGATAGCATTTTAAAACAAGCCCACTTAATCTATTGCAATTTGTTCCCACTAGTGGTAAGATTGGACTTTTCTCTTCACCTAAATTCTAAGAATAAGAAGTTTTGCTGTTATTTGTCTTAATACCATAACATAAGATGATAATGAAGCACTTTATTAGCCTTGAATTAATCTTGAACCTCGTTCTCTCTACTGAGGGTCACTATTTGGCAGTAGTAGGTTTAGGCTCCTTCCGTATATAGTATTCCAGTACACTAAAAATATTCAGAATATAATAAATAATAATAAAAATAACAAATCAAGACTGATTAAACATTTAATACTTTATTTGTTTTATAAGTGAGTAAATGGAAGATCATAGGAGTTAAAAGATGTATCCAGTTATAGGAACATAACTCTCTAGCCTTGGTTCCAGTTGCTTAAAATAAATGATGCTGCATCATATACCTAAAGAAGAAGAGTCATGATAGTGACTCAAGCTGCAAACTACATGATTATTACCTAACTCAAAGTTCAGTACAGACAATATTTTGTTACAAGTATGACATTAAAAAAAGAAAGGAAGGATACTTGGCTTCATTGGTTGGTTTTGCATGAGCAACAGAGAGATGAAGAACTGTGTGTGGAAACTGCAAAGATAGATCCAGCAGAGTGAAATGATTTTCTGCCTTTAACAAAATTGACCAAGAAATTAAGTGTTGAATATTTTACATATCAGGTGTACTCCTATGCCACAGAAAGAAGTGAGGCAAGGAGAAAAGCCAATTCTCATTCACCCTGGGATAAAATTTACTTCTGACGGACCAAAATTTGCACCCAGTGAGCCTGAGTGCCCATGTCCTTGTGTTCATGTCAAAAGCAGAGATTCTCCATTTGGTTTGGAACAAAATATAAGACTGTCCACGTGGTGACTTTGCATCATAGAACAGTTTGGGTTGAGAGGGACCTTTAAAGATTATCTAGTTGCAACTCCCCTGCTATGGGCAGGGACACCTTCCACAAGACCAAGTTGCTCAAAGCCTAATTCAACATGTGTGTCATACACAACTCTTCTGGGAAATGAGTTCCAGTGCTTCACCATCCTCATTGTAAAAAATGTTTTCATTATATCCAGTTTAAATCTACCATTTTTAAGTTTTAGACTCTTGTCACTTGCCTTGCTGCTACAGACCCTGGCAAAAGGTCTTTACCTTTCTTATAAATTCTGTTTAAATACTGAAAGCCTGAAATAACTTGTTCCAGGAGCCTCCTGTTCTTCAGGCTGAACAGTCCCAGCTCTCTCAACCTTTCTTCACAGGAGAGGTGTTCCAGCCCTCTGATACCATTCACAGCCCTGCTTCTGGACTGCCTCCAACAGGTCCATGTCTTTCTTGTACTGAGGACCCTGGAGCTGGAGGCAGAATTCCAGGTGGGATCTCAAAAGAGCAGAGCAGTGTGAGAGAATTCCTTCCCTCAGCCTGCTGGCCATGCTTCTATTCATGTTTGCATCCATGCAGACACACAGCTAAGGTAGACATTTTCTTTGTGTACCAGATGTTTTGCAAAATTTGTTGCAAATGACAGATGCAGCAAATATTTTTGGACTGGAAAGGAGACTGGAGGGGAAAACCCACTTTCAATCATTGTAACCACGCACTTTTTTTTTTTTCCCCAAAAAAATCTGAGTTTTCACTCTTTCAAAAATTATTGCATTGCAGCTTTGGGAGATGAAAACCTCAGGGTTTTGGAGTGTTTATTTAGGGAAAAGGTACAGGCAGATTCACTTAAAACTCTTGACAATTTTGGGTCTGTCACATGACACTTGAGAGAGAGTGTATTCACTGATGAATGACCTTGTGGCTGTCCTCAGCCAGCTGGAACCATGCTTTCCCATCCGTGGCATGTATTAGAGTGTGCACCACAGCTGTTCTCCATCAGAAGCTAAGTGCAATCCTTTCAGAAAGCTGTCGGCAATTAATTGTGTCCCTTTCTGAATTTGTCTCTATTTATGGGTTTTATAGAGAAGAAAAGGCTGCAGCAGAGAGCTAGAAGTAGAGAATCTGGGGAATTTTGTGGATGTTCATAGGCTGCAGCTGGATAAACACTTCTGAAAGCAGAGAGAAATAAAGAAATGCAGGACCAAGGTCAAGTCATACCCCAGCATTTAATAGAATTTCCAGGCCTGGCTGGCATATTTTCTAACACAATAATTCAGCTGGATGTTGTCAATTGTTAAAGTGAGTCTTCAGTGTAAATATAGCAAGGAATAGAGATATATATTGGAGTTTTTCTTACCATTCAGTACACTTTAAAAGTACTTGGCAGAGTCAGAAAAGTTGCTTTCTGTTTTCAGGTATTGTCTGTATTCTGCTACTTGTACCTATTCTTCCTTAAAGTCATGCCCTTATCACAGCTCTGTAATTCCCGTCTCTGTTTTCTTTATGGAATGTAGGAATTTATACTTAATTTCCTTCACAATGTAATAAAGAGGCAATGGTGTTTGCCCAGTGATTAGGGCATGCGTAGAATCTGTGGGAAACTGTCCTTCAGGTTCAGAAATTTCTTCTCAGCTGGACTGGACTCAGCTGTTCCCTCCCCTGGGAATATTACTGGACCATTCACTGTGGCAAGCTGTGTCTGTTTAACCTTCCCTGCTTAGGCTGGTTTATGTTATGACAGTAATGAGGTATGCACCAAACAGAAGTTGGGAACTTACCTTTCCCATATTGTTAACCAGTGCCTTAAACAGGGAGAAATTAAATTTTTGCTGTTTATTTCTCTCCATTCAGAGAGTGTCCAATACTCAGTACAGAGGGGGGCAGGTTCATTACAAGTATTGAGTCCAAGCACCCCATGGGTAGTTTGCATAAAAGTTGTTAAAGCCAAAGTTAAAACCTCTAAACTGAGGATGAACAGGCATCTGAACTCATCTTACAAAACCCCACATAAGCCATTTATAAGGTCTAAGCCTTGTGTGTTCTTCACCTCTGCTACTTCTCAGAGACAGCATGATTAGTTTAGGTGCCAGGAGAAGTTCAATGACTGTCAATACAAGTGGAGAGAGGTTCCTGACGATTTCCTCTCACTCAGAGTGAATTTAGACACTTTATTTGGAGCTCCATATTCTGGAAATGGCAGAGTGCTTAAATAAAACCCGCTGCAATTCTGATCCTGGGTTGTCTTGTTCATTAAGAACTAGAACTCCTGCTGAGACTAATCTAATACAACTCTTATTTTTGTCGTCCAAAGAGGACATCTTTTGGGCTCACTTACTCTTTTGTACTCTGCCAGACAGAACAAAAGCTCTCACAGACTCGAGCTACAGCTGTTTCACCCCTTGGATAGAACTCTATTGATAAAGTTGACCAATTACAAAGCTTACACAAGAACATAGATCTATTTAAATATGAAATATTTTTTAAATATTGTTACTATTAAACTTAAGATATATAACTAAAATATAGTCATGACAGTGTTAAAATCATTCTATGAATAAAGGTTTGTCCTTACATGTTAGAGTAGTTCTGGATACATTATCTCAGGACTGCATGNTATCACTAATTATTTTAAAAACTGATGCTTTTTTTATTTGAATAAGAGTTGAATAAGGGATATATTTTGATTTTACAGTGCCAAAAGAGATGCAGAAAAGTTAAATTCAGTGCATCTGTTTACTCTGACCTTGTATTCCAAGACCACAGGGATGTATGAGGAGACTGAATGATAAAATTTTAGAATTTAAAGAGAGCTCTTTTCACAAAAAAAAAAATAGGGCAATTCATAGCTGCATAATACCAGAAGGACTAAAAATAAAACAAATAATCAATAAAGGATTAAAAAAATGAGATAGCATATCAAAGTTATGATGAATATGCAAAAATGGAAAGTAAAGCCAATGAACAGTGGTGGTCTTTTATTTAAATGTAATGGTGATTTAAAAATATGAAGGCTACTAGTAACTTATCCACAGTATGGAAATTTCTTTTTGCTTTTCTGAAGATTGTTTGGCTATGAAGCCTACCTGACCATTTCAGCTATGTTAACATAAACTACCTCACTGAGCATTTAACTGGTACCTGCTTAGGAAAGAAATTGGAAATTATTATGCTGCTTTGGACTTCCTACTCTATTCCTATAATCCCCCATAGTTGTAGATATTGTATGCAACAATGGACAAATATAGATCAGGATCCTGCAATGCTTCAGTATGGAACTATCATGTCATTTCAGCTTGTAATATCAAGGAGGGAGGAAGGTCTCCCCAAAAGCCCTAAAGCCTTCTTTCCAAATCCTCCTTGGGTGAATTTAGTCTATGCAATGTTCCACAGCTACTGATGAACAAAGGTTTCTTTTCCATTGAAATGCAGAGCTGGAAAGAGTCTAAAGACACATTTAATCTTTTCATCCCCTTCTTCCAACCCTGGCAATGAGACAACGTCCTCTATATGCACACCATGCTTATCTGTTCTTAAAAACCTCCAGTGGCAGATTCAAAAAGGATCACTGGCTTACCAGTTCCAGTATTTAACTGTCTTTACAGTAAAAAGGATTTTCTTAATATTTGATCTGTATCTTAGCTACAAATTAAGCTGATTACTCCATCAATACCAACAGCAAGCAACAACTATCCTGTTTTACAGTAGTCTTTTACGTATAGGTTGATCTGAGCAGGAATTAATTGAGAGAAGTCCCTTGGCCTGGTTTATATAGAAAATGGACCAGATTATCACAACAGTCCCTTCAGGATTTATAATTTGTAAGTGTGTGAATCAAATATCTCTCCTGAGCAAAAATATCGAGTCATTCTGCTTTCTTTTTGGAGTCAAACACTGTAGTGTTTCATTTGACAGAAATATCCCATTCTTTTCTGCACTCATGCATTCTGGGAACATTCCCATTATATTTGCAGAAAATTGCAAATTTGTTTTCAGTATGAATGACAAGTAATAAAATTAAACTATATTGTACTGTACTAGGTCACACATGGGAGCTGGAGTTTGTTTATTACAAGTTCCTCTGTTTTTCCCTTTCTTAGCAGATAGCTCATTATTTCCTACAAGATCAGTTATTTGAAATCTATAGAGTTGGCTGTTAGTGTGTGCTGTTTACCATTCCACACATCAGTCCCTTTTCTCCCTTCCCAAATATATAATTACATTTTTTATAGATGCTTTGGTACATTTTAAAAGGCATGTCGGTTTCTTTTTTAGGGACTCTTAGAAGCAAAGTGGGACACTTTGATGTTCATTTGCACATCATACCCAGAATGACTAAAAAGTTTTGTTGTAGAGGGTTTTTGCTTTGTTTTTTCTCTGCTTCTCTTTTCTCAGCTTTAGAAACAAATGAGAAGATTGGAGACTGTACATTTCTGCAATTAAATATTTTCTGGGGGTCCTATGAAAATTGAAAAATCCAGGGGAGCACAGAGGGACCTTACCCCCTTGTCTTTTTTTGGATAATCTGGATATTGTCTTAAATCAGAAATAATGCAGCCACTAGGACAGCTTGGAGTATCTGTAAGCATGAGACAAACACACAGCTTCCTCTCTGAGGCACACGGACTTATCAGAGTCCCACAAGGACTGTGATGCAGAGGTTGTGCTCTAAATGATCTGCTGCTTTTTCTTGGATGTCAGCAGATTGGCAGTGAAATACTTTCATTTTCCCGGCGAACACCATAAACAGTCCTGGTCAGGACTCAGATCATTCACCAGCCCTAACCGGTTTGCAATGGGTCATCTGGCACAAACTGGGAGTTATCCTAATACNAAGATACAGATGGTAATTAACAAAAATAATTTGTTTAGATGCGGTCCTTACCTGGGGAAAAAATAAAAGGAATTTTCCTTTTCTTTTTTTCCCAGGTAAGAACCCCATCTAAACTAATTATTTTAAAAATATTTAAATTTTTTTATTTTATTATTTTAATTTTTCAAAAAAATTATTTTATTAATTATTTTATTAATT
>VXBC01006473.1:105998-129843 GCA_013399945.1 Ploceus nigricollis
TTTGTTTATTACAAGTTCCTCTGTTTTTCCCTTTCTTAGCAGATAGCTCATTATTTCCTACAAGATCAGTTATTTGAAATCTATAGAGTTGGCTGTAAGTGTGTGCTGTTTACCATTGCACACATCAGTCCCTTTCCTCCCTTCCCAAATATATAATTACATTTTTTATAGATGCTTTGGTACATTTTAAAAGGCATGTCGGTTTCTTTTTTAGGGACTCTTAGAAGCAAAGTGGGACACTTTGATGTTCATTTGCACATCATACCCAGAATGACTAAAAAGTTTTGTTGTAGAGGGTTTTTGCTTTGTTTTTTCTCTGCTTCTCTTTTCTCAGTTCTAGAAACAAATGAGAAGATTGGAGACTGTACATTTCTGAAATCAAATATTTTCTGGGGGTCCTATGAAAATTGAAAAATCCAGGGGAGCACAGAGGGACCTTACCCCCTTGTCTTTTTTTGGATAATCTGGATATTGTCTTAAATCAGAAATAATGCAGCCACTAGGACAGCTTGGAGTATCTGTAAGCATGAGACAAACACACAGCTTCCTCTCTGAGGCACACGGACTTATCAGAGTCCCACAAGGACTGTGATGCAGAGGTTGTGCTCTAAATGATCTGCTGCTTTTTCTTGGATGTCAGCAGATTGGCAGTGAAATACTTTCATTTTCCCGGCGAACACCATAAACAGTCCTGGTCAGGACTCAGATCATTCACCAGCCCTAACCGGTTTGCAATGGGTCATCTGGCACAAACTGGGAGTTATCCTAATACAGCACTCTCAGCTTAAGCTTTTTATCCTTCATATTCTCTCCTAAAACAAAATCTAAAATTTTCTTACATTATACATTTGTAATGACAATAGGTAGTTACTATTAAATTTATATTTTTTGTTTTCTGTGCAAATACACACATTTTTTAAAATAATCTAAAAATATCACTGTGACTTCTCTAACTGTAAAATATACCTGTCCTTATTTCTATGTCAAAATAGAAAACATTTTCCTTCAAATTTCTACTTATTTTTGTTTATTTTCAGAGTGGTTATTTTTATTGGTTTTTTTTATTTCTTTTCACACTCAGCTTTTCTTTATGCCCAAGGACTTTCCTGTGACAGGAATAGTTTTAGGGAAATGCTGAAAAGGAAATAGGATAAAACTATCTTGGATTCATTCTGTAGTTTTGGACTCCCTTTAGAGAAAATAAGATATATATTTCAGTTGCTGGTGTTAAACAGCAGTGCTATAAACTCTTAACAAAGTTGAAGTGAATTATGTTCTCAATGGTCTAAGAGGGAAACTTGAATTCCCATATCTGTATAAACAATAAAATGTCAAGAAAATAGACCAAAAAAGTATCTGTTCCATCCTTAGTGTTTTTGTATGACATGTTTCATAAAGCATAGCTATGGAGAAAATTAAGAAAATCAAATAAACTGGTAATTTACAGTAGATGATGAGCTACTGTCCTTTTCTCCTTCCAAAATGCAATTTTAAATCCTTGCCTGAATGAAAGAAAAATATGGCAAGGATTACTTATATTCTCATGGATACAGCTGAATATTTGATTTTTTTTCTTGCCATCCTTCAGTATTTCCTATTGTTGCTGAATGTTTCAAATGGTAAGGAGGTAAAAGATTATTGCAGGAGTTGCAAGTGCCTCCAATTTGGTTGAAAACACATGTACTTCAGAAACAGACAGAGTAGGTTTCTCCTCTAGAGTTATTGTAGAAACCAGAACATTTTTCCCCTTCAAGGAAAAATAATTATGAGCTACAAAAAAATGGTTAATTATATTTTAACATAACTTTACCTTGAGGTGAACTTTTAGGCTTCTACAGCACTACAGCTTTCAATAAATAAATTTGGCTGGCAGCCACAGAAATGAGGTTATTTGGGCTACCAGTAAACAGTATTGTTCCTAAGCTCAATGAGTTTCCTATTACTTATTAAGAGCCACTGATGCAAACTCCTTGTGGGGGAAATGCATAATACAGTATATTAAAGATAAAACCTTTTATAAGGTAACAGAGACTTTAGTTTTTTTGGGGTTATTTTGTTAATATTCCAGGTAATTTTTATTTTTCCACAAAATTAAAGAGCCAGAGAACTTACTGAAGGATTTCTGTGCATAAGTCTAAAAAAATAGTCTTGATTTTGTCTAATAAAATTGAAATCCCTTAGTTTTATGCTCTGTTTCAGTCTCTTTTCAAGATTTCACTGATTTTTAACCTTTTCATTATTTCTAACTTTTATAGAGTAGTTCTCTAATAACAATGTCACATAGTGTCTCAACCCCCATGGACATTCTAGATCTAGGTATTTTTTAAACAGGGATCTTCAAGAATAGACAGGATAGTATTATGTTGGAAGAAGTCCATACTTCTTTTCTAACCTCAGTTCTCTATTTTGAATATTGCTTTCTAGGAATTCCTACATTTCTGCTGTGGAATCTGAGAAATATTCCTTGTTTTGAACTCCCAAAATATGAATAAAATAATTTTTGATGCTAAAAACTTGCACAAAGAGGTATGTGCAGTACATTAAAAGATGACATGATACTTTCCTACAAAATAATTCCAATAAAAAATTATTTTTTAGCTATGGGTGAATATTTCAGTGTCAGCTCCCTGAAAAACAGGGTAATGTGATCTTTATTATCAGAAATCCTATAAAAAAAAGCTATTTAAATTTTTAAAGAGAAAATGTGGTGTGACATCTAGGTCTATAGATCACTGGCCTTCCTCTGTGTGGATAAAATTTCAAAATAACCTCTAATTTCTCATGAGATTTGGTGTTTTAGAACCTTAAAAGATTCGAAGGACTTTGATGATATATTAGGAAAAAGTGAAAAGACTACAACTGTACTCCAACAGTTCTTACTTTTCATCTAAAAGAAAATCTGTTCACCTTCCAGTTCGGAGCAGCTGAGACCCATCAAACAACTGAAAACAATTTGTTCAGAGCTGGAGCTGTCATAGTCTATTAAAGTAAAAAACAAATGAAGTGCTGCTTCTGACTTCATCTCACCACTTCATATGAGCTCTCTCCCATTTCATTAGACAGTTGTGGACACTGAAATAATACAAAACATAACCTAATCAACAGACTGTGAAGAATATGGAAGCTAAAGACAGGTGTTCAAGAGCTATCATCACTTTTCAGCTTTAATTATATTGACATGGAACAAACAAGTGATAAATCAACTATTTTATAGTGTAATAAGCCTTATTCTACCTGTTAACCTAATGCCTCTTTGGGTGGCGTATCCCAGGTACATGGAAGACCATGTAAGCAGTCACAGTAACTAATTGTGTACTGAAATAATATAGAAATGCTCCTGGTTTTCACAATGAACATCACATTCCAGAGGGCTTTTTTGGGTTTTCTTCCTACACAGCTATCTCTCATAACTTTGAAGCCCTTCTTATGTCATTCATTCTAAGTCCTGCGGGGGAAGAAAAAAAAAAAAAAAAAAGGATGAATATTTGTGTATTATTTACTTTAGGTACTTTAGATTTCAGTTTTATTGGCAATGATTGCAAATTACCTAACATGTTTTATGACTATCCATTATTCTCTGGGCCAGCTCATAAAGATGAAAGACAAGGTGACAAGGTGCAGCATTACTACATAGAGTAGGACTTGGATGCCAGCAATTTTTTAAAGAAACTTGTTGATATATTTTGAATTCAAGGATCTATTGTATCTTTAATGCTGAAAAAGGCTCTTTGACACTTATGAAATCCAGTTCCATAATTTCACTGTGATTTATAAAGGCAAATTTTTTCCATGATATCCAGTTCATAGCTTGAAGGATTCGCAGCAGAAATACAGAAGTCTTTTTCTTTGAGAATTGCTCTTCAGCTACATCCATACCCTGATGATCTGATTTAAAGTCCAGTAAAAAGAAGATTGGCATTTCAAGGGCATTGTTGATTTCCAAGTTCCTCTAACACTAAAGACACTCCAAATGAAACTTCCAGGGAATCCTAAGAAAAGGAGCATGCAAAGTGCTGAAGAAGAATTTTAATGGTCCTCATTCGCTCAGTGAAAAAAATTCTCTGCTGATCCAACCTGCCAGTTGAATTAAACTTCACTGTGAAACTAAAAGCACAAAACAGGCTCCAAATCAAGGTATTGTCTCTGTGTTCATTGCTGCCCCTTCTATACTGATGCTTGTAGGCATTGTATTCCACTGCCTCAGGGAGTGAAGATGGGTAACAAATAACCCTTTTTTCCTCTATCCCCAAAAAGCCGACCCAGAAAGCCACAGTAAAAACATAAATGAACCAAAACTGTTCCAGACTGATGGATTGCTTTGATTTCACAGAATTTCTGTTAGCAGTCCTGGTGAGCCCAGTCTTTCTGTTCCTGGTACACCATGACTCAAGTAGAGGGGACGTCCCAGTGTGGGAGATAAAGGACAGAAGGTTGGATATGATGATCTTGGAGGTCTTTTCCAACTTTAATGATTCTATGAATGGACAAAGTAATCCCTTCCATATTTATTCAGTTTGCTCACAGCCTTTGGCATGGACTGTGGTCAGACCAAGACAGAGTAATTTCAGAGTTTTATGTTTGCTCTATTAGTAGCTTACTATGAAATGCAAGCAATGGAGAGATGAACATAGATGGCACATTTACACTAACTTTTAATGTTTGTAGACTTAGATGACTTTTATGATAATGCTTCTCTGTTTGGTTTGGGGGCTTTTGTGTATTGAATATTTAATGATGTTTTAATTGTTGATTGTTCTGATTAGAGTTAATCCATGTGGCACCTACAGTGTGCTGGCAGGGGGCGCTTCATAAATGAAAATGGTCATTATTTCTTACTGTAAAATACTGAATCACTCACTGAATCATTTAGGGAAATGGACTGAAATTTCACAGATGAGTTGCTTTATGAGTTCAGAAGAAAGAAATAATACATTTAGCTTGTTAGGCAATACTGCAAAATAACTGTCTCCTTCATCACATGTCTTTTTTCCCAATTGAATAGACTCCATCTGGAGAAATTACAGTTTGTGGAGACAGGAGACAGTTATAAAGGTACTATTTGTCCTCCACTAAGTGAAGTCAGAGGTCATTTTCTGCCATATCTTTATAACTTCTGGATCATGGGGACAGCAATAATGTTGTTCTTTGTTATCTTTGGCTGCCACACAAAACCCATAGGAATTGCTGCTACCTTTCAGACCACCTTCAGCATCTTCAAACATGTGTATGAAGAGCATGGTGTATAGATGTGTTGAATCTAGGTCTCTCTGACTTCACAAATTTTCCCATCTGTCCCTCACCTTAAATATATTCCCTAAGAGCAGATATTTTATTGCTTTGGTTTACAAAGTTTTGGCCTCCTATAGAGATAATTGTATTTCAGAGTGATTATATGACAGTGCACGTATCAGCTTATCTGGTTTCAATGTTTAGTAATATGACAACAAGAGCACTCAAGGCTCTGGCAAATGACCTCTCCCTAACTTCTGCCAAATATTATTAATGTTGAGGCAATGCTCAATTTCTGAGCCAATGTTAAATTTCATGTTCCTAATAAACATTTTCCTCTACAACAAGAAACTCTCTGCTGAAAACCATCTTCTCAGAGTGCACTTACTGCTACTGTGAAATGCTAGACTGAAAAAGTTGTAAATCAACAGGTTGTCCTTAGCCTCAGTCCAGCTGTTAGAGGAATTAGTCAGCACATGCTTATTTAATTTGTCCTACTCTTCTGCCTTGAGACTGACCTTCAGCAAGTGCAGCCCGTGAGGAGCAGGATTTGATAAATTCCTAGTGGTCTGAAATTCTTTGCCTCAGGACTAAATGGGCTGAGAATGTCACTATCTGGCCAGCATACAGCCATCCCTGATGTGAAAGGAAGACATATGGGTGAAAAGCTTAGGGTTGAAGAGATCATCAGCTTTTAGATTATAAGAGATTGTCTGAAGCTGAACATTTCTGATGTACCTCAACCATTGACAGTTTAATCAAGAAGACACAGGAAAATTTGTTAAACTACTCAGTGTCCTCAGAGCTGGGTCACTCTTTCAGAATGTTTTGGAGATTCATTCTGAAGCCCTTGTTATATCTAAACCATATTGATGAGATTCTTAATTCATTTAGACATGACCTTGCAATAAATGTCTTAAATTTTAGGTTAACCAGCCTCCATCTGCAAGGAGTTATTGCCAAACTTGTGTCTGAAATGGTCTAAAATCTTGAAAGCTGCTATAAATATGAGATTTCCCATCCACCATCTGGAAGACCCAAATCCATACTTAGTATAAAATGTCATAGTGACATTGAATTCTACTCCATCCTCAAAAGCTCAGTCATAATTTTAAAAACCTATTTCTAATATACAGCAACAGCTTTCTTTCCTTTCCTTTCTCCTTCTACCCTCTCTTTTTCTCTTTTAATATGAGCTATTACATCCACACACTCTAATCCAAGTCTGCTCTCCTGATATGCAGCAAAACAAAGAATATCACAGATTGTTGCATTTCTACATTTGTAACCAGAAGTGTGTGAAATAGGCAGATCATAAAGCTGGCTTTACATTGCTGATATTATTCTGGTATGGTAATTTGCATTGAACTAAAATAATTTTTGTTTCATTGGTCTCTATGGTCAAAATGAAAGCAATAATTTAGCTAGGTAGATTTTTAGTTTGCTTTTATTTTAGATAAAACTTAAATATATTCCCCAAGATATTTTTAAAAGGTAGGAAAAAAGAAATCATAAAAAATAAAAATGCTATTAAATAAGTTGTAAATTTCAATGTGATACATGAATGCCATAACTCAACTGGAGAGTTGGAGGAAAAATAGTTTTATAGTACTGACAATGCAAAGGCCACAAAATTCAACAAAGGGAGTTTAAGAAACTCAAAAAACTGTAACATATTTGCTGAAGTACAGTTGAATTTTTGAGACGAAGGTATAGAGGACTAACAATCATCAGGACTTGAAGGAAAGCAAAACTTCTTCAATTGTTTAATTGTTCTGTTTTTTTGATGTCTTGTGAAGGAGCTTTTTCTTTAATTATATGGAGCATTTATTTTTGTATCAAATAGGAAAAAAAACCTTTGAACAGGAATTTGTGAACCTTGTCTTTATAAACTGAAGCTGTTAATGTCTGGTTCTTGCTATTTACTTCAGAGCTAAATGCAGCAGATGTAAATGTAATGGTATAAAACCTTGAAAGTAATTAAATCACATAGTAAGATTAGTTCAACCCTTAAGATAAAAGGGTTGAGGCTGCTTTCATGACCAAGAGCTATGCATTTATAAAACCATAAAATCACTTGTTTAAATCATTAATGTATTTAGCTGTTTCAGTGATAGATACTGGAATTCATCACATTAGGCACCTCTTAGGACTTAAGCATATACAACATCTGCTCTGTTCTCCTATTCCAACAATTTCAGTTTCAAAGCAAAAATCCTAAAGATCTGTGAACAAAGAGTAATTTTCGTTTTGTGCTATTTTTGCTCCTTTATGGTAATGCTTGATAAGGTTGTAGGGTTTAGTATTTTTGTCAGTCAATCTCTTTTATTATTCATTTTTCATACAAAAAATTCAGAACCTAAATATACTTCAGTCTAATATTTGTGACTATTCATCATCTGATAGTTGGGAGCAGTTTGGAAGAGGCATAAGAAAAATAGAACTATGTTTCTAGTCCCTCAAGTAATACAGAATTGTGATTATGATTGCTATTAAAATAAAGAAGACTGGTTGTTCACAAGCTTTGGCATTGTTAGAATGAAGGATGACAAAGAAAGCACATGAGAAAAAATTGTCTAAAGATTTCTAGAACATGTGAATAGTATAATCTCATTTGCAGAGAAAGAACATTATATTAAAATTGACTGTGTATATTTAAATTTCAAACAGTTGGGCTCTTTCTCAGAGAGAGGGAGAGAAAAAAAGACTGTGTAAGTGAATTGAGGAGAGAGAATCTGGATTTATTCCTCTTCTATCTTTTATAGGAAGTAGTTAAATGCAAGTGCACTGCCCATTTGCACCATCTAGGATTTGATAGGCAAGCTGACATGGGAGAAGGAGAAAAGGAAGAAAGGAAAAAAAAAAGATGAAACTTGAAACTGCCTTTGAAGTGAGGGAGCCCAAGACAGAGGACTAAATTCTAGTTTAGTCCAATGTCTATAAAATTCAGGTCTGGAAACTCACATGCTTAGTCTTAATGTAGACAAAACATCTGTGTGCCTTTGTAACCCTCAGTCACTGCTGGGAAAACAATAGCCTCAGACTTTCCTAAATAGTCCAGTCCTCAGATGTGTCAAGGCATCAATATATACAATAAATTTTAAAGAAGCCAAGATACAGCCATCAAATCACTCTATATAAACAACGTGATTTTCTTTCTTTCTTTACAATAGGTCCCCACTGGACACTAAATAACTTGGAGTTCAATATTTGTCCTACTATAAAGGTTTATCTGAAATTTGTGACAGGAGTAGGGGGAACTATTAAGTTATTTTCTTAAATTCCATCTCATTGAGTGGTTAGAAAAAACCTGACTCCATCAAAAAGAGAAATATTCCCCAGAAAAACTGTAGTCTGAGTACATCCCCAATACTGCATTTAAAATTGCTTCTTTCATGCAAAGGTCCAAAAACAACACTTTAAATATTTAGCCAAAAATAAACACTTAGAATCATAGCATCATAGAATGGTTTGGATTGGAAGAGACCTTAAAGATCCTCCAGCTCCAGCCCCCCCTGTCATGGGCAGAGAAACCTCCCACAAGACCAGGTTGCTCCAAACCTGTCCAACTTGAACACAGCCAGGGATGGGATTCTCTGAGCAACCTGTTCCAGTGCCTCACCACCTTCACAGTAAAGAACTTCTTCCATATATCCATTCTGATTTTCCCTTCTCTCAGTCTGAACCCATACCCCTTGTCCTACCACTACACTTCCTGATGACGAGTCCCACTCCACCTTCCCTGTAGCCCCCTCCAGATATTGGAATGCTGCTATGAGGACTGAACACAACCTTCTCTTCTCTGGGCTGACCAACCCCAACTCTCTCAGCCTGTCTTCACAGGGCAGGTGCTCTATGACATAGCTCTGTCCACGCCCGCGGGGACAGGCAGCAATTGCGAGGGGTTGGTGGGGAAGAAAAGGTGGGTGACAGGCCTTAGGTGGAAAATCTGAGGGTCCTTTATTCTTCTTGCCACAGTAACAGGAACGCTCCCAAATACAGCTAAGACCTCTAACAAGGGCGATCACAACTTATACAGGATAACAGGGAACATTCTAGAAACATTCTAACCAATCACAATGGGCAATGTAAGCTATATTAACATAGCAACTCCCATGATCCCCTTTGAACAAACTTTAACTCTCCCTAACTCAAAACAGTGTCTCTGCACTTAAAGTGTCGTTTTCCATGGCCTTGGGTTGATCTTGGCTGTGACTGGCTTGCTGGCCAGGCCAGGCCAGGCCACTGAACCTCCACAGTGCTCCAGTCCCCTCACCAGCTTCATGGCATCCTCTGGACTTGCTCCAACAGTTCCGTGTCCTTCTTAGATAAAGGGACCCAGATCTGAATGCAGCACTCCAGGTGGGGTCTTATGAGAGAAGAGTAGAGAGGAAGAATCACTGTAAAAATATGAATGGGAAAAGAGGGACAAGGAGTGACAGTGAGACTCAAGACATGGGAGCTGAGATGCCTTTAAGCCACCCCTTCACCTTTGAGATCCTTGCTAAGTTGTAGTAGCTTATTGTCAGGAAGGAGCAGTTCTGCAGAGCACAATTTTCCTTGAACTTAGCTCCTGTCGAAACAGCACACTGAACATTTGCACACTAAGTGAAAGTTATGACAGCCTGATGTCCAAGCAGCACCTTGTCCTGGCATAGCCTGGCTCCAGACAACATCCTAAGCTCTGGTCAGTGTCCTGGCTTGGGCATGGAAAACAGATTCAGTCCCACATCTGTCTGTAGTTTACTGTGTGACTTTGGGCATATCTCCCCTTGCTAGGTCTGTTTCCTCATACCTAAAATATATTTGGAGACAACCATGAGTTCCCTGGGGAAAACTGTTCTGCCACAACGAGCTGAGATCAGTTGTGCCAATGCTCAGGCTGTAAATAACTGCTGACCTTGCTAAGGGAAGGTCTCTTTCCTTCAGAAAAAACCAAGCCTGTATCTAATCCATGGCAGGCAGAAGTAGTAGGGCTCTTGTAGACCAAGAAGGCAGCCAGGTTAGAATAAAGCAGTTGGGCACATTAGAAAGGTAGGAGTATAGAACTTTCTGCAATGCAGTTGCAACAGTTTCTGCTAGTGTTAGCACCTGTCTCAGCAAGAGATTTTTCTGCGAATGCTTTTCATGGTGTTTTTATTCACCCAGGCAGTAAGGATCAAGATTTCCACCACACTGTTAGTCTGAACCAGTCTCAAGAGTTCTTATATTCTTATTCCAGTGAGGAATTATAAACTTCTGAAATTGTTCATAATGAAGAAAAGAACTTTTAAAAAAGGACACAACATGAATAAATTCATTTTTCCTCCAAATTCCTTCTCTATTTTGAGAGAATTTGGGGTTTGAAATCCCAGAGGTATTTAGAATACTAGGAGACATTGACAAAATTGAAAAAAGAAAACTAGACTCAGGCTTGAATAAGACTTCCCCTCATCTCAGCATACTATTGATATCCCCTGAATCTTGCCACCCACCTGCCTTTGAAGATTTGAGCCCCTTCCCATATGAATATAAAATAAGAACACTTAGATCTCCTGCTAGTATTTTTCACAAAACTCAAGCTCTTCTTGGGGGCTAGAAAAATAATAAAGCCTGATTATTCTAACAAGCATCAAATGAGGTATTTAGGATAAAGACTTAGAATTAATTCATCTTTAAGACAAATGCAGATCTTCTGTTAAAGCCAGCCAGGGTTGCATTTATTAGCAAGAAGTATGCATTCAGCTGTATTCACTGATATTGGTCACACTCAAACTTGAGAGGTGAGAGGAAGTATGGAATATATTTTCTATTTAAGTACATCATGGCCAAAGAGATAGGTGCAAAAAAGCAAAGGCAGCAGAGTTACTACACAATGCCAGCCTTTCTGAGAACATCTCTTGAAGAGACTGAGAAAACCTGCCAGAGTGCTACAGAAGTTTTGATGAAGGGAGGCACTTGGATAAGGACATTAAATCCAGGCTGATACCACCATATGGAAGTTGAAATCTTTTCTCATTATCTTGGCTGATTTTCTGCCAGGAGACACATCTGCTGGACTTCTGCAGGAGCCCTGTGGGAATATAAACCTAGGCAGTCAGACCAGCCTGCTAAGTCATATTCATGTAACATTGTTAGGTAATTTCTCACATCAAGGGATGCACTGGCTCAGAAACACACTTGGAGCTCATGGAGGGTGGGGAAAAATCATGTGGGAGGCATGTTTGCCATCTGATGGGAAACTACATGGACACCAGTGGAGAATTCTCCTCCAAAAAATGAGAAGTGACTACTCCTCAGGATTACTTAGCAAGTTGCTCACATTACATATTTAGAATGATAATTTCCCTGAGCTGTCAAAACCCCAGATTTAAGACACATGATTGAACTGCTGTTAGCAGCAATAATGGTTATGGTAAACTAATGGCAGTTTCATGCAAATTCTTTAAACTTTAAGCATTGTAAAGTTTTAAAAGCTTAGGGCTTTTGTCATTTCAAGCCAACACTTTCACATTATTATCATCTTTTTGGACTTAAAATTCTTTTTTTTCAGCGTTTGAATACCCCTAGAGGGTTTCTTCTTTATACAGACAGGGGAAGGAACATGGTGTGAAGATAAAATGAATTATGGCCTTGTCTCTTACTTATTCACCCAGTTTCAGATATTTGGCTTGTTAAACTCCTGCTCTCCACTCACACATGCAGAACTCTCCAGGGCAACACCTCTAATATGTCTTGATGCATTGCATATGTCAAGGTGGGCTTTGTGTGTTTTTCTAAAGATTGATCCTGATTTTAATGAAAAATGAAAAAGAACATTGTGCTGCAAAAAGTTTGCCTTATGTTAGCATTTCAGTTATCTTCATCATAGTTGAGAAACAGAAATATGACTTCAGCTAAGTCCATTTTATCTCAGGGACAAAATTCTCATGGAGGAGTATGCATTTCACAAGGAGATGCATTCTGATGACTTCTCCAATTTACTAATGAAAATTTAAAACAAAACAAAACATAATCACCACAACCCAAGAAGTGACATTTTAAAGAGCTCAGGATTTGTCCAGTTGCTGTAAAGACCAAACAAACAAACAAACAGTCTGACAAAACCCCAAAACTTCCATGTAATTGTCATCTGCAATAGTTTAGTTATGTTATGAAGTTAAGTTATGAAGTTTCTGTAAATTATTAATTAGCAGTATACTCTCATCTGAAACTAGGGGCTGAATAACAATATCTCCTGGAGGAATATTCAACTGTTCTCTCTGAATTTTATATCTGGAGTTTCTCTCTAAAGTCCAGATCTAATAAATGACCATTAACCACTGCTGCTGAATCCTAGATAGGTTTTTTATGTCAATAAAACCCTGGCACAGTTTGGTATGCATCAAAATGTTTTGATGGATCAAATGAGAGAACTAATTCATCTTCTTTTCTGATAAAACTCCAAATACTGAATGTTTAGCAGCTACCAATAATGCATAGCAAAATGTAAAAACAGGTATTGTCATACAGTAATTTGACATTTCTGACACAAATGAATGCTTTGAATACACAGAGAGTTTCTCCTTCGACTTTTTTTTAAGGAATCACCTCATACATGTGGAAAATTTATATGCCTGTGTCCAACTTGTGAACAGTTAATTGCTACTTCCTTCACAGTAGAGTTTTTTTTCTCTACTCTTTTTTCCTTTGCATATATATACACATGATATCTCATTACTAAGTATGTTGGGAGCACTTATCTGCATGGAGGAAAGGTAGTGAATTTTTCCAAGTTGTAATGACAAGCTAAAAGTAAGCCCTGCAAGGTAAAATCTATTTAAAATGTAGCAATTGGGGAAAATATGTCCCCCAAGCATAGCAAACACACTATCAAAGTGAGTTAGCTACCAATTAACTCCTACATTTTGCACAAAGGGCATAAAATTCTAGGGTAAAATAAAGCCAAATGATGTATGCCTGTTCTCTGTGAACAACAGATCATGCAAAATGAGCTCCAGATGAGGTGGTTTTTCTTGTGTTTTCAGCATTCAACTGCCTTTCTGGAAAATATTTGCTTTTCTTTTAAAAACACATTATTTTTTCTATGTAAACTCCTATCACTAGGCATATGGAAAAAGAAAAACTATAGGTCTAATGCAGTAAATTAAAATGTGAGATCCTAGGCAGGTTCAGACACTATGATCCAGGAGCCAATTTTGACCAAACTAATCAAGGGATAATCTCTCCAGAAATTTGGATGTGCCTAAACTCTTCCTGCTGGAAACAGTAAGAGAAGCAAAACATCCTACCAGGGAGAAGAAACTTAATTCTCAATTCCTGTGGCCTGGATAATGTCATCTCCACATGAGAAGATATTTTAGCTAGTCTCTGTATTTCACCTCACAGACACCAGCAGCACGTGTTTCAGGAAAAAAAAAACAAAAACAAAAACAAAAGAAAAACAAAGACAAAAGCAAAACCAACCAACCAACCAACCAAAAACAAAACAAAAAACCACACACAAAAAACAACAAAGCAAAACCACAAACAAACAAACAAACACATATGGAGTTCACAAAAGAACACTTTGGCGGAATTATGTCCTTGGACAATGTTATATCTTAAATCCAAATATGAAGTAGCTGACTTCTCACTTACAATTTCTAATGTGCTACCTAATATAAGCTGCTTTCTTTTGTGTAGCATAAATTTCTCTGGGTTGATAAGCATCTAAACTTGTTTCAATTCTATAGAATTATTTTCTTTGAAATGGGTGACTGATTGCATAGAACCACAACATCAGAGAATGAATGAGGCTGGAAGGGACCACTGGAGGTCTTCTAGTCCCTCCTCAAGCATGGTCTGCTCAAGAGCCCATTGCTCAGGATTGTGTCCAGACAACTTTTGAATATCTCCAGGGATGGAGATGCTTCTCTCAAGTTCCCCAAATATCTGCTTTACTTCAAACACCTGCTTTATCAATTGTAAATATGCTCGACTTCACTAGACTTTTGTCCCTATTTTTCTTTCTGAGATTATCAGAAGCTATTTTAAGGACCCTCCATTAGAGCATCATTGCATGGCTCTTATGCCTGCAACAGGTAGGTCTTGTACCCTGTTCTGTAAAACTGAATACTTCTAACTTTTTTGGGCATCTTCTCATTTCAGTGTTTGTGTCAACTTCATACCTTAGCTTTCAAAGTTATATTTGAGAGAGGCTTCCAAGTATTGCATTTTGCCTCCTGAAGATATCCAGGTAGATACAATGCTGTAGATTTTAATTATCAATAACAATTACTTCTATACCTATATAAGATACATAGTGCATAGTGACACTTGTATTTAAAATTTTTGGGATTAGACCCAACCTCTGCTTCATATGTCATCACCACTAATACACTGTCCTGCACATGTATTNGAAAATAGTATTGAAAATATGTTGGGGAAGGTCAATACTGCCTCTTCACCTTGGTATTTTTATGACTTATAGGAACCACAACAACAATCTCATCCCATGGCTACAGTGCCAGTCTTTTCTCACCCTGGGTTACCCCCACCAGGTGACACATCATGAGACTATCTCCTAATTCAGAAGAAATATGAACAGTCTATGTCAGTGTTCCAAGGAGGAAGAATCTTGAGGAAAAATCTAAGGATTAAATCAATGTAGACCAATTCCTGGAATGCAACCACATAAATATTCCAAGGTGCACTTAATCATGCATGTAACCCTGAGGTATACAGCTAATTTTATCCATAAAGAAAGGAATATTTGGAAGAATATTTGGCTAAATGCTTCACCTGAAGGCTATGTTTCAGCTGTGCTGACTTCCACAGGGATGAGATTACTGCAGATTTGAATGTGCATTTGTTTTGAAAACCTGCAGGAAAAAAGCTTTTGAGACTGCAGCAAGGACCCAGCTGAAGGGTCCAATGAGCTTAAAAAGACCTCCTGACTTCACAGTGTGATCAGACATTGTTAAATAGAAGATTCAGATAAATCTCAATGCATTTTTTAAATCCATCCAACATACATTTTATCTGTTAGAGTCTAATTTTGGATATTTTTGCTATGGTAATTTATATAATTCACTTGAATGAATTGAATGTCTCTCCTCAAGGGCCAGTACAGGGGCCCACATTGTTTAACAGCATTTTCAGCAGCATGGATGATGGGACAGACTGTACCCTCAGCAAGTCTACTGATGGCACCTAGCTGTGTGGTGTGGCCAACATGCTAGAGAGAAGGGATCCCATCCAGAGGGAACTTGAAAGAATCAAACACATTGCATAAAATGTTAAAACACTGACAGAAATACAGAAGAGAAAGATTACTTGTGAAAGAGGGAAGAGAGCCAGGGAATTTATGAGCATAAGCCATATGAATTTATACATCTAAATCCTGACCAATGAATCTTAAGTCTAAGCAGGCCCATTTGCACTTAGGCAAGAGCAGAATGTGTGTTTCAAAGCTGCATTCTACAGTAATTTCTCTAAAGGATTGTGGAGTTGTTGATTTTTAAGCAGTTCATTGTGGTCATACAAAATCCTCATTACTGTGATTGTACACAGAGGTCACAGTGTTTGTTTCTGTAGCTTGAAATTAAATGTAGCTGTTGTCAGTCGATTTCTAGAGAAAATACTTTCACTTATCAGTTCAGTTATTTCCATGACTGTTTAAAAATGTAAGTTAGTGTTTACAGTTTATGTTCTACTTAACAGACTTGTTCAAGTAAATAATTGTAGGAAGCAAACATGAAGGGACATGGTAAAAGAAACATTTCTTATTCTGACATTGGAAAAGATATTAAAAAAAAGTAATGTCCCTGCTTTGGCCTATTTAATAAACATTAGCCTGACATTTATTTAAAAGCAGAAACTCAGGATCTGTCGCATTGAGTCAGAAAAACAAACTGTCTGCTAATTCCTATTCTTTCATTTTTCAGGAATATGTAGAAATTTCTTTGTGGATAACGGAGTAAAATCTTTCATGAACATTTTCTTACTGATTCTTAGGTAGTTATTGTATCTGTTTTCTGACTCTGAGACCTAATATATTCCCCACATTCTTCCTTTTCATGGTTAGCTCTTTCTAAACTGGTAAATTAATGCAGAAATTGGACAAAAATAATGTTTAACCAGCTTCTTTTGGAGGCAAGGAGATACAAGGTTGCAATGAGATATAATGATGTAAGGTTTTTTTCTGTTTTGCTGAGACATTCAGTAGGAGTGATGGCATGACTATATTGCTTCTTGATTGCACTGAAGGGTAGACATAGAAGTACTTTTCTTCAATAGAATTATTTTGGATTTTTACAGGAGTGCTCACGTAATTATTTTCTCATCAGGGAGACCCCTGCTATTTTGGGCTGTTTTGTCGGATGCTATAATGTATCTATCATTACTTTCACAGCAAAATAAAAACATGAAGGTTAATGAAGGCAATGATTATTATAAATTCATCATTACAAATCTCCTGATCAAGGAGCTCAGGACTTTGCTACATCATGCTTATAATTTGCCAAGTCCCAGTTCTTTATGTTTAAATTTCTTCTGAGGATCCACATTTGCATGATAAATCATGTGTATCTGCTTGAGAGATGGATTTAGATCAAACTCAATTACCCTTGTATTTTAAGGGTGGAATGGTCACACCAATGACCTTTAAGCTGCAGTCATTGAGGTGAGGAGTAATGAAGGTGTGCTTGTTGTGTGTTGTGTCAGGAGGTTGAAGGAGGAATGCCAAATATGTCTGAAAAGTAAAAGAATCATAGAATTTTTTAAGGTTGGAAAAGACCTCTAAGAGCATCACATCCAACCACCATTTTCACCACTAAACCATATCTCTAAGTATAAAATTTGCGTGTAGTTTGAATGCTTCCAGAGAAGGTGATTCCACTACTTCCCTGGGCAGTCTGTTCCAATGCCTGACCACGCTTTCAGTCAATTCCTAATATCAAACCTAAACCTCCCCTGATGTGACTTGCAGCTGTGTCCTCTACTTCTATCACTTGTTGCCTGGTAAAAAAGCCTGACCCCAGCTGGCTGAATTCTCCTTTCACGGAGTGGTAGAGGGTCTCTCCTGAGCCTCCTTTTGTCCAGACTAAACAATCCCATTTCCCTCAGCTTCTCTCATAGAACATGTGCTCTATATAGAGCATATGCTTAGGAGAAAGCCTCAGAGAAGGATGGCAAGAGTTTTTTATTATGTTATTTTCTTGAGGTCAGATGCAGATTGAAAGAAAACACTCTAACAGCACTGGTAAAATAAAAATAATTTTATTCACAGATGCAGATGGACAGAAAGCCATCTTCCCACAATCTGAGCTGGCCAGACTTGTTACAGATATGGTGTCTAAAGTCTTTTCCCTGAGTTCACATGTTTTGCCTCTAAGTGGTATTTCAGTAAAACCAGTATTTTAAATATGCACAAGTGTGTTATTTTATGACACTTGTGTTTGCAGAAATGAACTAGAAATCAAATGCTGCTGATTATTACTCAATGTGAAAATTAGCAGATTATCTTTCTCCTAATAGCCCTTAATATTTTTTTAACTATGATCTAGAAGAAAAGTACTGCATACAATTCTGACAGAAGACACAAGTGATTAATCTAAGCAAATTGATTTAATTTGCATTCAATGCAAACATATGCAAAAGTAGGTCCATATCTAAACTTCCTGATATCAAAAAAAAAAAAAATTGAGGAAACTAATATAACTAGTTGAATTGAAGGGATCAGGAACTAAAACACAATAGAGACTTGGAATTTTAGAAATTCAGTGACAAAAACATCCCACATTAAAGTAGGAAATACATGAGTCTATAGCTTAAGCAATTAATTGTGTAAAGAACCCCAAGAAATTATAAATTTTCAGATAAAAAAGACATGATAAAATTAGTGTTCCAAAAGACATGACACCTAGAGGGCAGGAAAAAAGTTTCCAAATTCAGATAGATTTGGAAAACTATTAAAAGAAATAGCAAAGGTCTTGTTCCTCAAAAAAGAAAAAAGGGTGAGAAAATGCGGACATAAGTAGAGTTAAGAGAGAAGCAAAACCAACAAGGCTGAATGTGTTCAAGTGTGGGGGGACTGGATAATTTCTAACCCCATTTCTGAAAGAGCTGGGACATGAAATTACAGGTCTGGGAGCAAGCATTTAGACTAAATCTAGCAAGATAATTGTGACACCTTATTTAAGAATAGGAAATTAACACCTATACTTAAGAACAGAGGAGGGGAAAGTGATCTAACCCACTGCAGGCTTGTTAATCTAATATCAACTGTATCAAAGGATTTAGAATTTTTTCCTTAAAAAAACACAGAAAGAATGGTAAGTATAACATAAAATCATGCACAAATCTAGGTTAGCAAAAATAGATCATGCCACAGACTGTTGAAAGAGATTTCGTAGTTAAATGAAAAGATGGTGGCTCTAATACATAGGGATTTCAGCAAAGTATTTGACATGATGTTGAAAAGAAAAAGAAGTTAGACTGGAAAGTGAGGAATTATAAAATGGAGGGTATATGTTTAAATCACAGTAAACAGGGAAAATATTGAGTAAAAAGGAGTTATAAGTGGCATTTAAGGATTTCATTAGTTCTCCCAGTAAAGAAGTGGGGGGAGATACTGATAAAATTTACTGACATTTTGATTTTTGGAGTCATCATTAATATAGAAGAATATTTTTCTACAGTATTGAAAGGAATAAATGAGAGATGTCCCTGAGTACTAGAAAAACAAGGGTGAGGTGAAATTCAGAAGTACAAAATACAAAGCCATGCACTTTTGAAACATAACAACAATTTTCCTCTAAACTGGGATTTCTTCAGGTAATGACAGAGGGACAGACCTTGTAGAACTGACTGGGCACAGGCCAATATGATGTAGCCAACAGAGAAAGGCAAAGAACTTCCTTGAATATCCCAAGTGGGATAATCTCTGTATCCCACAGAAGCCAAACTCAGCCTAGATTGAGTACAGTACAGAAGAATGACTATAAAATTAAAAACTTCTATTATGAAAGGAGACTGAAACAGCTTGGCTTGTTAACCTTGCAAAATGAAGGCTAAGAAGGGACTGTTCTTGCTTTCTGTAAATACATCAGTGATAATAAACATCCAAGAGGCAAAGTTTACTTGGTGCAAGAATAAATGGAATTAAACTGGAATTTAAAAAAAAAAAATATTATGTTGGAAATTAAAAGAAGGTTTCTGAGAATGAGAGTCTGGAAAAGTGTCCAATACAAGAGAGGCAAAAAAACTTAATTAATTCTAAACTTTGATTAGTTTATGAAATTGGATGTGTAACATAATTGCTCATAAAAGCAGAAACTTAACTCATTAATCTATGAAGTCCTTTCCAGTTCCAAGTTTGTGTTTGTGCTGAAGATGATGTGAGGTTTATGACATATGATAATAATCCATCTACATATTTAATGGGAACAATCACGGCTGTATGGCCATATATCTGATGTCCTTTCTTGCAGTACATTGAAATAATTGGCCAAAAAAATTAAAAGCAGCTTGGTTTGCTGAGTGCACACAATTTGTCATTTAGTCAGTGGTTTTTGCTTATTCATTATCATCATCTGACATTCTCTATCACAGAGAAATTTTTATGGACAAATGAGCTAAAGCAAGAATGACAATATGCAAAAGAGATCAGAAAATAGAAGGCCCTTTTCTTCCTCTCTTTTATTGTTTGGTTAAGGAGCATGTTACTGTGATCAGCACCCTTGATAAAGTATGTAAATGTTTAGAGCCTGTTATTACTGGGCTATTACTTGCATAGTCTTATCATAACAGCAGTCTGATAGAAAGTGATGGGGATCAGTTCCCAGGAGGAGAAAGCTTAGAATGACTTTTTGGTTCAAATAGCACCATGACATTGTTAGTTCTGGGTTAATAACTCTGATGTGGATTTTGCCTTCAGTTCACTGAGGTATCTTCAACCTTGTATTCTGTTTTTTAATAACTCTAAAGACTCCAAATGGTACTTGTATCCATTTTAGCATTTAAACAATTTCTTTATCTAATGTAGTCTAAAGATTATTATATTTCTATACAATATTCCTATATTTACAAGTTGCTATTTATAAAGTAAACCAGGTTTGTGTCAAAAGAGAAACTTTTCCAGTTCAAGTGGTTTCAACCAAACAGGGATGAAAGCAGTTTATTTATTTATTTATTTATTAATAGCACAAAACCAACAAACCTTCAGTGAACTCTACATTCAAGACCTATTTACAACACGACAGATAAACTGCAATACAAGACACTGTCAAAGCTGTTAAATATCCACAAATTTCCAAACACTCTTTTAATCTCAAAGCAATTATAAATTATAGTCAAATACACACAGGATAATATTTACACACACACACTCACATCCCTCACAAATTGTGTGGGTTTTGGGCATACAAACCCTCTCCAGGATTCACAGCCCTTACTTGCAGCCCCCTTCTGTGGGAGCTGCAGATGCTCCAGCTGTGCATGTGTCCATGCTGCTCACTGCAAGCCCCAATGTAGATGAGGGGAAGAAACCCCCACAAGGTCACAGGTGCACACCCAAAGGGTCCCTGCTCCCTCCCCCCGCTGTTCTCATCCAGGGGCAAGTTCCTCAGAGCATCCAGAGAAGGATGCTCAGCCTGGTTTGGGCAGGGTGGTGATGCCATGCAAACACTTCTGGCAGGACCAAAACAGATTTTGACAGTTTTTCTGTCTGTCTCTTACTCCCTGTTGTTCCCTATAATTTATATTTTTAATATGTTTTTTTTCCAAGCTGATTGTTTTTTCCAGAAGTACTTTTGCAATTCAACAGGATAATGGTAATTTTCCTGATTAGCTTTGCTGTTATGGAACAAATGGCACTCTGACACTTTGGGGCATTTCAGCTACAGACACTGCTGCACTCACATTCCTGCCTAACCACGAGGTTGTGTTTCCTGGGAAGCTCCTCCACAGATTGTAATTGCAATGCTAAATCATAAACCCCTCCTTAATGAGTGTCTGTCATAAGCAGACAGCCTGAATTTTATAATAGAGTACAAACCTAGAGTATTAGGCGTATCATGCTATTCTGAATTCTAGAAATGAATGTCACAAACAATCAGGCAAAATATTATGGCTGAAACAGAGGTGCTTCTATAAAAGTATGAATAACAAATGATCAGTAAGACAAGTATTGGAGTTCAAAATGTGGAAAGGCAGAGCACTATTTTCTTCAGTACTTTTCATTTGAAATTCTGTGACAGGAGAATTTACCAGTCACTCAGTCAATAAGTCAAAAATGACTTATGTTTTCTGGTGAAATGTCTGACACAAGTAAGGTCTTTAAATTAGATCCTTTTTATGAATCAGGTTAAGCATCCAGAATCTAATCTGCACTTTTCAAATCTTCAGAGTACTGTCTATAAAGAGCAAAACAAAACAAAAAAACAAACTTAATGCCTAATGGAGAATCATAGAAAGGTTACTAGAGTTTTTTTGGTGTTTTTTTATTTGTTTGTTTGGGTTTTTTTTTTTTTTTCATTTTTTTGTTGGCTTTTTTTTTTTTTTAAATATTGAAAACTCTTCTTGGACTTTCAAACTAAGACCAAAAGAGTGATCCTGAAGGATCATGTGAGACAGTAAGAGAACGTTTAATGTTACAGAGTCATCACCCCTTATTTTACCATATTTATACTTCTATAAGAAGTTCATGTTAGACAGAATGTACCTAAACTGTATGTGGTATGGCACTTGGGAACAGATTAAATACCTAGCTACTCAGCACAGTAATCTCTAGCAGAGGAACACATTCACACTTTGGAAGATTTACCTACTCCCACACACTGGTTTATTAAGACCAGCTAATTTCTTCCCCTAGAAATATTCTCCACTACTACTACTGAGGAGAAAAGAAATTGAGCTAGTGCTTTTTTAGGAGTTACTTGTTTTCCTTAGACTTTGTGAGTCATCTCTATGTTTGTACACTCTTGCCTGCTACAGAATTGGTAATAGCCATCCAATTTAGCCCCTGGGATGAGCCAGACAAATAAGCTTTCTGTTCTACAAAGAGTTCTAGAAACTAGTGTCCAGATCCTTTCTTGTTTCTGCTCTATTTAACAACAGACCATCCCTTTTCTGTGCCAGATAAATACTTATCAGGACAATAAGATTTTTCTCTCTTATGTCCAGTCCTGCAGTGCTCAGTCAAATCCTGTTCTTCTTTTATATGTGTAACCTCCACCAAGATCAGGTGAAAATTAAGAGTCAATATTTATTCCTCCTCACGACTTGTATATAAAGTCATTCAGATTAAAAGTGTAACATGGCATCTCTCTGCCTGTCAAATTATGTCCTTCCTGCAATGATACAATAATTTGTGATTAACTTTTAAGACCTCAGAGACTTAACAACAGAGACAAGAAGTTAGATGCTCTTAAGTCAGTAGAGATTTGGGGTATGTAGCTCAAGGCTTTTATTTCCTGGAGGACAGAGTTTCCTGTTCATTGAAATCTGTCTTGCAGGAGTTGCAGTTCTTAGCACATTTTTTCTTTATCAGTTGGAGAAAGTGCTATGCAGTAGTTGTAAGCAAGTGATGTTGGAGGTCAAAGCTGGGTCTGTAGTAACAACCTGTTTATGGAGAAATTCACACTTAAGACTGGAGGCCCAGTTCTCTCTCAATCTGTTCCCACTTATGATACTTGGTATTCTACTGGAATTAAGGACTGACTCAAGACTGAAGATTTGAATTAAAATTCAAGATTGAAAACCAACTTAATTAAATTCTCTGAGAATAAATTTACATTCAAAGTGTGCACTGGCCCTGTTGAGCTTATCAGGGATGTTACACTGCACCTTAGATATCACGCACACTTACATATAAGTTAATATATATTACTGGTTTCATTGGTATTAGTAGGAATATAATTTTTTTTTTCTTTTACAGTTATTTCACCATCTTTCTATTTTACCTGCTTCTTGCTGTAGCCTTAGAGGCTGGATTCTGACAAGGAGGGACTAAACATTGTTGATGCAGTGCTGCCCTTCTAGCAGGGCCACTAGCTATTCCTGTGATACAAACTAAAAATAAACACAGTCAGGGACTATTATTACCCTATTAACCATAAAATACAAGCATATTGCCTGAAAATGAGCAATAAGTTGCTGTATTAGGACAAGGTGGCCTGATGTGAAAAAAAAACAAGATATAAAGCAAAAAGAAAAAAATTCAAGTTACATAGTCTTCCTTCTCTTATAACAGAAAATTTTGGGGGTTTTGTTCTCTCGAGGCAAGACTAATGCATTACCTTTTTCAGAAGCTGAGACTTCCTGTCACACTCCCATCAGTGTAGGTATCAGAGGAGCATTGCAGCAATAAAGACTTTTTGTGTAGGTCTCCATTTGTAGCAATAACATAGCCTTATCTACCTAAATCTTGATTAAAGTGAGATGAAGAAAAAAGTATTTCATTCCTAATATGCTAAATCATGATCTCTTCTCTGTGGTGACAGTGACAGGATCTGAGGGAAGGGCCTGAAGTTGTCTCACGGGAGGTTTAGTTTGGATATTAGAAAAAGGTTCTTCCCCCAGAGGGTGTTTGGGCGCTGGAAAAGGCTCCCCAGGGAAGTGGTCACAGCACCAAGCCTGGCAGAGTTCAAGAAGT
>VXBC01006473.1:136882-262755 GCA_013399945.1 Ploceus nigricollis
TAAAAATAAAATATAAAATAAAATAAATAATATATCCTGTTTAAAATTTCTTTGACTTTAGTGAGTGGAATATTATTGCTGACCTGAGCAAGAGCTTGGGGAGATTCTTTAGAAAAAAACATTTTTTTTACTTTGGAAGTCTGATTTTTGAAGTGATGCATTTGGATTATTTGTCTAAGCAAATGTGGGGATTTGTATGCTAAGCATTCAAAAATATTATCTTTTTATTTTAATAATCTTATTATTTGGATTAAAAAATCCAAAATAAATTCACAAATGTTAAAAATTTACTTCTCAAGTGAAGATAAACAAGGGCTGCATTTACTGAAATAAAACATGGAAGAGGATTTTTTGTCTTAGATGAATCCATGAAACACTCATGATTTTTAAGGTGAATTTCCTTGACAGCAAAATCAACTAAGAAACATCAATGAAAAGAAGAAATTAACATAGTGCCAATACAAAAACCAGAGCAAATTTGAGTATTCAGTGTAAGAAAGTAAGGGTATAATCCTGCTTCCAGTGGAGCCATAGGATGAGGTTCTTAAATCCAGTGGATCTGCATGGGCAAGAAAGATGTGATATGTTTTGAGCTGTCTTGATGACATCAGTAGTCATCCCAGTGGAGAAGGTATTTTTATATATATAGATACGTATATACAAACATATATAGAGATACAAGGATGTGTGTATGTGCTTATACAAAGAACATCGCTGAAAAAAAAGGGATCTTTATTCTTATTTCCTCCAATATTTTCTAAGATATAAATATAACCTGAAAATTCTCATTTTAGTTATCCTAAACTATATCCTATGTTTATAGTTTGGGCAGTTTAAATGAGAAATTTTGTTATAATATGGCATTTGAAAAAGATTAAAGCTTTCCAAAACCGCTTTATTAAGAAAATATCCAGTGGCAAGTGTTGAGCTACTTTTTTAATTTTTCCCAGAATAATATCATTAAAGCAATATTTAATAAAATCTAGTTAGTGTATGATGTAAAATATTATTTTCAATACTGAATTTAGATTATTTTTCTAATTTTTTTTTTTAGCATGAAGGCAATTATAGTTGGCATGTTCCTCTACTGTGTCTTCAGTGCTAAAAACCATTTTTTTTAAACTTTAGAAGACTGATTTTTTAAGTGATGCATTTGGATTATCTGCTTAAGAAAATGTGGCATTTATGCACTAAACATTCAGAAAATATTTTCTTTTGCTTTAAATAGTCTTTAAACCTCAAACTAGAATAAGGCAGCAACAGACCTGAAGGTTTGCAGCTGTGGAAAGAAACTTCTTGTATTCAGGACAATGTGTTTAGCATCTTGCAGCTCCATAAAATGGCAATTCTGTGGGCCATTGTTGTTATTTATTATGTTTTATTGCATTTCACACAGCCTCACGAGCCCATTCTGACAGAGTTATGTACTGCTGGAAGACAGTCTACCTTCAAAAAGGCTTTTGTTCTAAATAGGACAATAAATGAAATCAACATACAGAGAACATGAGCGGAGGAATGATATATAGAAAACTAAATGCGTGGGCTCATTGCTAATCATTTAAGAGAAAATGAGTGTTGGGCTCTATTTTCCAGAATTTTTCTGGATTTTTTACAAAAAATAGCACTTATCTAAAATCTGTAAACCTCCTGGGGAAGAAAAAAGGGTTTCTTTTCATAATTGCAGATGAATGTCCTGCCAAACAAGGTATAGCATTGTTCTTACTCTCTCCTTTTCTCTCAGGACAAAGGTGTCACATCCTGTTCTTCACTTTTCTGTATTAACACGGTCTACAGGTCTTATTTTTCCTTTTTCCAGCTCAGACAGAGAGGTACATTCCAATACAAGGAATAACCACAGCAGGGGAGGGGAGGGTGAACACCTGGCAGCCAGCACATACCTGGATGAACATTGGAGCCTGTTGGCTCCTTCCCCTCCACCTGTGCCATAAAAGGTGCATTGTAAATTAATTCAAATGTAGACATCTATCAATATGCTTTCCTTAAAAAAGCCCTCATGAAATTATAGAAAATACCCTTCTCTAAATTATATATTCCTACCCCACAAATCCTGTCAGTCTTTTCTGGAGAAAGGCAGTTCAGCAGATTTGCATTTAGTTATACTTGCTTCATTCCCCTTCTCTTTAGGACAAAAGGAAATATGCTTTTGATGACTCACAGTTTTTTAATGATCAGTGTGAACTATAGAACTGTATTTCAATATTGGTAGTTTTTTCATCCTTGATTGACCAGTGTGAACTATAAAACATCAAATATCCTTTGTCAGTCTCTCAGTCCTGAGTATCAGAAATTGTGTGGCTAGCAGGACCAGGGCAGTGGCTCTCTCCTGTACTGGGCACTAGTGAAGCCACACCTCTAATCCTGTGTCCAGTTCTGGGCCTGTCACGACAGGAAGGACATTTTGGTGTAAACACATATCCAGAGAAGGGCAATGGAGCTGGTGAAGGGTCTGGACCACAAGTTTGATGAGGAGCAGCTGAGGGTACTGAGGGTGTTCAACCTGGAAGAGTCTCAGACCTTTTCACTCTGTACAGCTCCCTGAAAGGAGGTTGTGGCAAGGTGGGAGTCAGTCTCTTCTCCCAGGTAACAAATGACAGGACAGGAAGAAACAGCCTCAAGTTTTACCCAGGGAAGCTTAGATATTAGAAAACAATTTTTCACTGAGAGGTTTGTCAAGCATTGGAACAGGCTGCACAAGGAATTGATGAAATCACTCCTGGTAGAGTATCATCATCCCTGGAGAGGGTCTGCTGGGGATGTGATTTAGTGGTGAACATGGCATTGCATGGTTGGACTTCATGATCTTAAACATATTTTTTCTATGTAAATGATTCTATGATTCAACAGCTAGTTTCTGCAGCCCCAGAAACCACTCACAGTCCTGAGTTTGGTGGTGCAGCTAAAGGAGATATGATCTGTCAAGGACATACACTCTCTTCTCATATGGCTGTCACATCTCAAAAACTTTAGCTGCAACTTTTCAGTGCATTAAATCACTGACAGATGACAATATGAGGTCTGGAAGCTCTTCTGGACGCAATTCTTTTGTTTAGCATTATTTATTAGGTTATCAGTTATTGCTGTTGCTCCTCTATCCTTTTTCCCTTCCAATTAAAAATCATTGAGGAAAGAACATCAGTAGGAAACTGCTTGTTTGATCTTAAAGAGTTACCTGGAAACAGTGCAACATAAGTAAAATGACTGACCACCATGGAGTGACAGAATGGTTAGAAAGGACTCTTGAGATCTTCTACTCCACACCATGTCCTACTCAAGCAGGATCTACAAGAGCAGATTGCCCAGCACTGTGTCCAGTCAGGTTTTTTCAATTCCAAGGATGGTTCAAAGGACAGAGACTTCACAACATCTCTGGACAGAGTGTTCTAGTGCTTGATCACCCTCACAGTAAACAAAAAGAGAGCTTCATTTAGTTCAAGTGGAATTTTCTGCTCTTTAATTTGTGTCCATCTTCTCTTGTTGCATCAGTAGGTACTACTGAGAAGCAACTGACCCTGTCTACGTTGTATCTGCCTCCTCAGGTATTTAGACATAGTGATAAGATCTTTTCCTCTAGGGTGAACAATTCCATCTCTGTCAGACTCTCCCCACATGAAAGATGCCCCAAACTTGATCCTTTTTGTGGTTCTGCACTGTCTCGTTCTTGTAGACCCATCAGAGGCTTTCTCAAATTGAGATGAGCAAACTGGTCACAGAACTCCAGATGTGACCTCTTTGGTGATGAGTAGAGGTGAAGGATCATCTGGATCACCTCCCTCAACCTACTGGCAACACTCCTAATGCAGCCCAGGAAGCTGCTGGCATTTTTTTTTGTGGTGGGGATGCATTGCTGGCTTATGGTCAGCTTGTTCTGCACCTGGACCTGGATCTCCCTTTCTACAGAATTGCTTTCAGGCCAGCTGGCTTCTTGAGTATTGGTGCCTGGGGTTATTTGTCCCCAAATGCAAGTATCTATAAAAGGACTGGTGGTTAGCCAGCTGCAACCTGGAAACATTCTCATATTGAACAACTGAGATAACTCCATGATAATTTTTTATTCTATGCAAGACCAGCAAAATTCCAGGAACAAGAATCAGTTCTAATATTTTCACTCACAGATCAAAAAGGAGATTCTGGAAATTTCCTGCCAAGGAAAGGTAGTATTCAAATTCCAGATAATTGCACAGGGAAGATTATCACATCTTGCTGGAAATTAATATAACTCAAATTTGCAGTCAAACAGTGCTTGTTAGTGCTGCATGATGGTTGGGTGGATCCTAAATATATGAACAGGTCATTCTTATGTCTCCATGACAGTGGCTGAGGATGACTGCTCTCTTTTCGGATCTTGATGCAGGGATTTTTCTTTCTGCCTTGCATGCCATTTAATAATTTTGGTACTGCTACTATTTGCCATTATTTGTACTTCTGAAAAATTAGTTGGGCAGCTAGAATGCAAGTAGGAAGAAAGGACACCTGCCTCATCCTCCTCTCACCAGTACAGTACAACTGATTTCAGTTGGTTTAGTCCTGAGCAACTGCAGTTAAATAAGAGGTGAAAGAAATGCACAATCTCTCTGAAGTGCAGTAGTCTGATAAAAGGTGCTTGATACCTGGAAAACAGGCAGCAAAAAACTGAAATCTGTAAACTCATTAAAAAAAGCATTATAACCTCCTTTAGTTTGTGTAGAATTTCATAATCCTCTGATGGGAGGTTAGGCTATGTAAGGAATGCAGAAGTAGGCTCTAAATCACCTTTCAAAAAATCTATTGACTGTTGTCCTTAGAGCAGTTGGTAATTTACTTCCTTTCCTTCAGGTGACTTGGTAGCCTGGTGCTGCAGCTCTTGATTTGCTCTTCCTTGCAAGAATGTAAAGAAGGAGTCTCTGGCAGGCAGTTCACTGCTGCTTGAGTCCTTTGTGTCTTATTGTTAGCAAAAGTAGCATGACCTTACATAATGTGACACACGATAGAAGAAGTAATGTGACAAGACATATCAGACAGGCCATGCTGCACACGAGATATATGACTCATCTCATCTGAAACAAATATTGCACCTAGCAAAAATACTACTTTAAAAGGCACTTTACTGTTTTTTCCCCTACCCCTCAGATTGTTGACAGATATGAGGGTCATTACAAAGACTTTAAACTTCTGTCCTGATTAATACCAGAAGCTCAACAAATTCCCTAAGCTAATGTTTAAAATTAGAAGATTAAAATCAGAGATAAAACAAAACACAAATATGTTAAGCTATGTGGCCAGAAGGAGAAAATTGTAGATTTTTTTTCTGTGTTGGCTGTCAGATCAATTGTACAACTAATAGCACAGAGCAACCATTGCAGTCAATTGGAAATAACACAAGTGAGATTTCATTAGTTTGGGTCACTGTGGTTGGAAAACCACGTGCAAAGCCAGGACTTCTGTGAATTAGTAAAGAAACACACTGAAAATGATACCATATACTGTACTATGCACTGGTCAACCACAGCTCAAGTTTTTTCAAAATTTCTTATTGTGTATTTGAAAACATACTGCATTTGAAGTTTTGAGAGCAAGCACAATAGGTAAATAAAATACAATAAACAGATTAACTGATATTACATGAAACCAAGCTCCAGTGACTAGCTCTTGCTCTACTGCACAGAAACCTCCATGCTTGAGATAAATTCTAAAACAGAGGAATTATTTAGATTCTTTTTTATCAGTTTACATATACTTGACCACCTCCATCTAAACAGTGGCAAGAACATTCTAAGAATGAATAAATTAAAGTTCAAAACACCTTGGCTAACAAAAATATATTTATTCCTACTTGACAAAAAGGAGATCTGGGACTTTTCAATAAATTGCAGAAGGTGGCATACAGAATTGCAGCTGCATCATCCACACTGGCATCTGCTTTGATCAGAGCATGGCGATGAAACCATGGGCCAATATATTGGGCTGACAAGAGGGCTGTGTGGACTGCCCAACCCATATTACTGCATTTTGGGCATCTTCTTTGGACCTGCTAGGACTAGAGGCAAATGAATTGGCTGCAAACCTGAGGTTAAGTTAACTGAACAGGACATGGAAAATTATTGGACATGACATGAGGAATTGCTAAATGTGACAGATAACAACAAAAGTACTTGACAAAAGTTAAAGATGAATCTGTGAGGAATAAATGGAGCTGCCATGTAGTTAAGGCAGAGTTTCATAAGAAGTAGCCAGACCTCACATATAATTGTACTGAGAAAATATTTCAAGGGGAGCCCTTGGAAGCACCTTGGTTAACATATCAATAATATCATACTAGGCTGTGATTACCTAGATAAAGGTATCAAAAATAAGTAAATTTTTAAATACAGCTGTAAGAAACCCAGTGAGTAGAAAAAGTAATTCACTTATCTGGGAGGAGGTAGGGAGGTGCAAGGACAGTGAAAAAGGGGATCAAGAAATAAGAACATGGTCAATAAAATACTCAAATCCTGTGACTGATGATGTCTGGGGGAATCTGCAGGGCAGCACTCCACTGATCACTGCAGCCTAAATTATGGCAATAAATCATATCTGTCTTTTTGCCAGTGCCATACAAATCAAACCTTATTCTGACATCAGGAAGACTTGGGTGATCCTTACCAAGCTGGGTGGTTTTCCCAGCTTTAGACAAACACCCAGATGGATGGAACCAATACCCTGGTGTCAGGGCTTTATTGCCTGCTCCAGGCTGGCAGAAGCAGCATCTGCCCAGTGCTTCCTAACACTACCACCAGCAGTATCCAGGGCTGTATCTGCATCCCACATTGATTGCAGGCATAGTTCATGCCATGTGAGATCAGCAATGAGTGAAAAGATAATTGAAGGCTGTGAAATTCAATATTTTTTTTTGCAGATTCCTACTAGTTGTCTACCAAAACTCAACTCTACTCATAAATTCATCTTTTCCTCTATCATCAGTTCCAGTGCACTTTTCCATGGTCCTGCTGTACGACCAGTTTCACACCTACCAGAACCTGTAAAGTGAGACTGGCAGTTTCCCATTGCTTTGCTGCAAATGGCTTTTTATCGCTCTGGATGAGACACCAGTCTGGATTTGGGGTGTATGAATATGAATTCTGGTCATAAATGAAAGTCGTGGCAGTAATGCTTTTTCCAGGGGATCATTTCTGTCTTGCTGCTACTTTGAGTGACACCTGACATTTCAACTTGCTTCCTGACCTCTATATCCTGGAGACAAGAAATGTTTTGTGATTTAACAGATGAGAATATGATGAGAACAACTCAAGTAGTATTATGAGTTGCTATATTTTTTTGCTATTTAATTTTCTCCTTGTGAGCATGAACAAGTTTTGGGCAAAAATGGGGGAGAGCTCTTTATGAGTTAATATTTGACAATTCTTTATCAAGTAAGACCTCATCATCACTGAGACTTCTGTTGGACTGCTAGCACTGTTTAGATAATGTATCAAAATGCAAACATTTTAGAAGAGGGATTTTACAGAAAAATCATCCTAGCTGGATTAAAATATTTATAAACAACAAAAATTGGACAGGGAGTAACACAAGACTATTATTTTCTTTTCAAATACATTGCTGCTACTACCAGTTTTGCACACTCCTATGGGTCACATCCTGTGTACTATGAGAGAGGACAGGATTTAGTGTTCTGCATAACATATCCTCATGTGTTTTTTTGTTATTTCTCCCCCTGGTTTTAAGTGGTGAAATTTCACTAACTTAAGGGAAGATGCTTCTAGTTTAAACCAAACAATGAGCAGAAAATCAGAATTTTGACTTACAACCCCCATACTAGGGATCTGCTTTTGCTGAAGAAAAATACTAAATGAGAGTTCATAACATATTTTTGTCTCTAGATCAGGAAAGGAGTATTTTGGTATATCCCAGTCTGTATTGTAATTTCTTTATTGGCATTTATTGCCATTAATAACTTGAGCCAGTTGTTCAGTACTAATATTATTTGAGAAAGGGTTTTTTTGTGAATTCTTTCTCTCCCTTTTTTAGTTTTAAAATACTGTCTTGGAGATTATTTTGCTTATTTTTAATATGTTTGCTGCTAGAATAAAAAAAATAAATTGAAGGCAAGAATGTAGTTTTTCAACTGGTATAGAAAATTATTAACGAAACCTCACTGCCTTAAACCATAGCTGTGTGTAATTTCTTTAAGTTAGACTCTCAAAAAACAAGAGAGAGCCGTGTATGCTTCAGTTTTGCATATCCAAGGCATAAGGGTTGTCACAGGATAGTTCTTACCAGAACACAATATTGATTATAGCACCTGTTTTCACACAAGTTCTGCTCTTCAGTGAAGGACTTATTTCCCTGAACATTAATTCAGATGCGGTGACCTCCAAGAACACCCTAACAAGAGATATATTTCCAACATGAATGCACAGCAGTGTGGGTTGCTGTGGACTTGGCTTCATTCTCACTTGGCACAAATGTCAAACTGAAGGCCCATCTCTCTTCCTGAATCCTGGGGACCAGAGGTTACCCAGCCTGACAGCTGGCAGCCTGATTCACTGTCTCGGAGTCATCGTGGAGTGGTGGCTTTTATTCTTCTTTCTTTTTATACTGCTTCCCTCTTGCATCTTTTTTTTTCTTAGCTGTATGGTATTTTGTCATTTGAAAACTGAATGACACATTAATTTCAAGCACTAATGGGAAACTTTCAACTTGAAATCTAGTCAATTTAAAGGATGTTAAATGCAGTTGCTGCCAATGCACTTACCTTGAGACATCCTGCCAGTGTAACAGTTTTGCGTTCACATTTTCCTATCTTTAAACTTTATTTCTTTTTTCTCTATTACTCTGCTAAAGACAAAGTCACTGGAGGATGATAGTGACAGAATGACTGACTATACAAAAGGTGCCCACAGAATTGTCTCTATGCCATAAAGAGCAAGTTGAAATTTTTCATTTTTTTCTTTTCCAGAGGAACTTAACACAACATGCAAATTTTCTAAGAACACCCACTGTTCTTTCAGAGATTTGTTACAAAATTTAAATCAAACTTTGCTTTTTTAACAACAGAAAAAAATCTGTGAAAACATAGTTGCAACAGGAAATATATGATCAGCCTTGGTACAAAGAGTCCTTGCCAAGTAAATGTATGAAAGAAAGAGAGGAATAATTCCCAATCTCTTCCAGTGTCTGCCAATAAAGCATACTACTTCTATAACAGTATTTTAAAAATGTTCAGGATTAAGTATGATTTTTATATTAAAAATGCCCCTTTAATTGATAAACATAACATACTACCTCTGTCTGGATAGTGCTGTCCCTAAGAGTAAATGAGTCCCAGCAATCTGAGATATATTCATACTGCTTACATGAATTTAAAGACATGAGACCTCCTACTTTTTCAGTGCAGAGAATTCAGGAGGCACCATCCAAGCTCTAAACTGAAATGTGATTCAGAGGTCAACACTTTTCTATTTAACCCACACATCCCACACTACTCACTGACGTGCTGCTTTTCTTTCTTCTGTTCTTATTTGGTTTCCAATGTGGCCATAGATTTGACCCTTTGCAAACCTGAGGAAAAACTGCACACAGTCATTGTCTTTACCACAGGTAATGGAAGGCAAGTTAGGTGTTCCAGGACAAATACAAAGACCTTAATTTATTTTAGTTTTTATTATTTTTGTGCCTATGGACTCCAAGCTGAGATTTCACTGTATTGGGCACTATTTAGCAAGTTGAACTCCCCCTCTACAGCTCTCTGTTCTTTCAGGCCTCACCCATGTAAATTAAGAGCAGTGTAATTCTTTAAATGCAACCAAGACTCCTTTTCTCACATTCTCTTGAATTAAATCTGGGATAAACCATCCTACAATAAAGCAGAGTTCCCTTCTAGGGTTTGTCTACCTATGGAATATGGATACAGAGATGGTAGGATCATGGATCACTTGCCAGTTTAAGCCCCAAAGCATCAGATGATTAAATTTACACGGAGAAAATAAGACAACAGAAAGAAGTGTATTTGCATAAGATAGTAGTAGCATCAGTTCTAAAGCTAGTGACCTCAAGATATGCTGCAATAACGTAATAAATGTACATTTTTGTACATGTCAAGTAATCCTTTTAGCTTATATACTCTTTTGTTTCTATTCCAGGCACATAAGAAATTCTCTGTCCTACTTAATTTTTCCTCTGAGAATGAAGAGAGCACGCTGACTTTAACCACAAAAGCTCAGACTGTATGCAATTTGCTTGTCAACAAAGATGCCCTCCAAATAACAAGTGCTCTAACATATTTCAGTGATTCATCCTTCACATTATGATAAACATTTTATGCAGAGAGAAGATGTGGGGATTTTAGGTAGCTTTATTTTCACCCACAGACATTTTGTTGCTTTGGCTTTCTTACTTTTTAAATTTATCCAGCCACTATTTACCATGTATCAACAGCTTTTTCATTATCAAAGCTTTATGAGCTCAGGGCAATGATATTGTGCTTTTGCTCTATTTTCTTGAATCCTCTGACAATGAGCATAGGAAAGAACAGCTGATTTTCTCTTTCTATATATTTTTTTTCAATTAGACTGAGGAAAATTTAGCAGGGTCTGAACATGGAAAACTTTCTCGGGTCAAAATTTGTACTGATTCATGTAACGTTCTTTAAAAGCAACTAAAATATAGTCAGAGTGGCTTTTGGCAGAAGAAGAACCTGGTGTAGGTGGCTAAATAGAGAGCTTGACATTAAGAGAAGGCACAAATCTGTCTTGCTGGATCACATCAATAAACATCATGCTCTGTGTCAGGAGGCAGTGGGAAAATGGGAGAAACATTACAGAATTCAGACAGCAACTCTCTCTTTGAATCCAGGCACAATACAAACCACAAACTATAAAAGTTTTGTACATTGTCAGCATTTGTAACTTGAGAATTTTATGACTAATGGTCCACAATTGCCTTTTGTCAATTGTCTTTTGAAATGTTTGCTTTTCTGGGAGACAAGTTCTCCCAGACACAGAGAAGGAAAAGTCCACAAAATTAAACATTTGAATGACTGATACAGACTGCTTTCTGTACAACTGCATTCTTCAGGACTTTGGATTTTAATTCGAATTTTGATTTCATTTTTCAAAAATTCTAATGAAATAAAAATAATTGTTTCAACGAACAAACCTTAAGAAGACCCACAATCTTTTCTTTCATCCTAGATTAGGAATGTAGGAGAATAGCTTCTGTTTTGGTCTGGGTAACAGAAAAACTGGAGATCTGAAATATAGGAGAATGCTTTCTCAGCAAAATATTAGGATATTAAATGCTAATTGCATCTGCTTCGAGCACAGGTATTATTTGCCCAGACCCAACTATATCTTCCTACCCAACAATTTTGGTCTGCTTTTGCTCTTCTGGGAGCTCCAATGGCCAAAGCTGTGGTGGTCACTGCACAGCAGCAATCTTCCCTCTGCCTGGGAATGCCATCAGGACCATCGAACTTGTACAGTTGTTAGTTCTGAAAGGGACAGAAGGACTGTATTCAACAAATTGAAAGGTCACTTCTGTTTGTCTAATGTTTGAAAAACATTCAATTGCTTTTAACTATGCTTTGACTTTTCTAACAATACTGTTTTTTCCAAATGTGGGCTTTTTAAAACTCATATACATGTCGACCTTCACATGCCATTGGGCATTTTTTTTTCTTTCACCATATTGACCTGCCCCCTGACCATTTAATATTTTTATTATTTTGTTGTCACAGGACCTTTCACAAAACAACATTGCTGACATTCTACATCTGAGTTTCTGTGTTTAGCAAAAGCTTTTCTTCTATTACTCATTCCTAAAGAAATCCAATCCACAGTTTTTTACAGCAGAAAAGGAGGCTGCAGGAGCAGTGAGAAAGGTGAAAAACAGGTGTTTTGTCAATATCATTTAACATTTTCCTTTTTGGTGTAATAGAGATCATCATATACTCTCTGATTTTCTGCAGAGGACAAGACCACACCAATATCACTTTGAATGACTTTCCAGTGTTAAGCTTGATTAGCTACAGATCACAGGGTTTTAAATACAATTTCTTGTTCCCTTTTGTGTACAATGTTGGTTTTATGCCTACATCTCTTTTATATGACTATTTTTACCACTTAGTATTGTGAACTGAACAAAATTAGAGACATAATCTTCCTGAAATTCTGTGTCCTTTATCCCAACAATCCAAGGTTGGTCTCTGGGCGATTTCTAGCCTTAACCATGGTGTATTAGACTCACATCATTCACAAAACATTGTGTCTTCTACTTTGTGTCAGTCTTCTGCAAAAAGACAAAAAAAGCCACATGAGAGAGACACAGCAGAGACTGCAGAGCTGCAGAGGAGAGGAGAGGCAATTCAAAAGCAGGAGCAACCATAAAGCTCCTACTGATTCCATGAAAGTGGTATGTAGGTATGGAATACTGTACTGTATTTCTTCATTTAAAGTCTCTCCTATGCTAAGAGTGACCTGGTTGTAATTCTTCTACAGAGACAGAAGCTCAGCAGTACAGATTTCAATACTGGTACAGAGTCTGTGTTTGTGATGCTGTCTGTGGAACCAGACAGAACAGTCAAATCGATGCAAAGGTTCCTGCTGACATGTCTCAACTATTTCCAAAAGAGAAATTAAGAAAACCTTGCCTACTTTACCCTATTTGCAATGTTATTCATTATTTTTATGTTATTAACGGGTTTTTTTTAATGTCTGTCAATTCTATAGCCTCTGGAACAGTCTTTTATTTATACTCTAAATTCAGTGCTGTGGAGACTCGGGAGCACTTACAACAGTGAAAATTATAGATTAATGAATTATATAATTTTAATGTTATTTTTATTTTATTCCAAATTATGGAGTATTTCTCAGTTTCAAATCTCCTTGAAAAAACATAATTAATGTAGAAAATGCTTGTCCAGCTTCAGTCTCCCTGGGATTTCTAATTAAAAACTGACTCATGGACTACACTGAAGCATTTACAGTAAGACAAATCAAGAGTAATTCAATTGGTACTGATTTACATACTTCAAGTTTAGAATGGTGTATGTGAGAGCAAAAACTTCCCCAAATCCCTAATGCACTTTGATTTATGTAAGCCATGTCACACACTTATAGATCTCTCTTTCTAAGTAATTTAAGCGATAGGATATTGTAACAGCATGATTTCCCTACACAAGCCATAAGTGTTCTTAAATTGACTTTGTGGAGTGTTTCTGAGCCAAAGAGGAAAGAATACACCATTCTGAATGCAGGTGTGATGCAGCTAATAGTTAGAAGTACATCATGAGTGACCAGACTGAGGGAATGCTACATGAGGGCACCTTGGCCTTTTTTACAGCTAAGGGCTTTCCCCTAGCACCTCTGCACCCTTTCACCCAAGCTGCCATGGGATTGCTGTCCCACAGCCCCTCTGGAAGTATTTTCCCTTTGTTGTTCTCCTGCTGTAGTTCTCCTGCCATTTCCCATGTGTTGTTATTCTTACGGCTTTGTTCCTGCATCTGCTGATATAGGAAGTACTTACCACTGCAAGACAATCATCCCTTCTTTACTCCCTTGTCCTCTGCTTTGGTTGTAGTTTTTGAGCTACTTTAGCAGAAGCACTAAGCTTAGCAGTCATACAGAACTTAGCCTCTGTAACAAATCAAAATGAGATTCAGCATCACAAACAGGAGCAAACAATGGAGCCTCAAATGGGTCCTGGTGAAAAAAATACTGTTACTGTGGCAAAATATTACAGGGATAGACACTGCACTGAATAGGAACCCAGGGGAGGATACTGATCTGGGAACTCTAATTGTTTCTCGTCCTCTTTCTTTCTCTCTTTCTCTACTCTTGGTTTTTTATTTTCTCTGGAAGTAAATTTCAGCCTTAGAACTGATGAATTACACCAGGTCCAGAGCCTCCTAAGAAATCTTCATGAGCATGAACTTGTCTCAACCTTGTTTGAGAGGCACTATAAGAGAGAGGCACTATAAATCAAAAAGACTGAAAATAACAGCCTACCCAGTAACACCATGCCTATGCTAAGCAACACAGAAGCTTCTGGGACTGTTTCCTGGCCTTGAGGCTGACTGTCAGGACTGATATGGTCCATGTAGCCTCTTCCACACCATCAATGTGACCACATCTGGCCTTCCTGCTGGGAACAACACTGGTGTGAGCTAACAGTGGCTCAGACATCCTTGAGTCCATCAGGCAGTGCTTCAGCTCTCCACACAGTGGACATCAAGGAGTCACTTCAGTCACACAGATGCATCTGGTGCCAGTTGAGCTGCTGATATAGTCTAAGACAACCCCATGGGGCAGGCAGAGATCACAGAGCACCGTGCAAGACACCATCCTGAATCAGGAAGGGCACCTCCCAGCTTCTCAGATGACACCAGATGCTTTAGTGTGCAATAGAACTGGACACTTGCTGCTGGCCAAGACTAATTCTTTAGTTTTCATTCAGTGTTCTCCAGATCTGCCTGCACCAGGGGCTCAGAGGCCTATGCTGGGACTCAATTTCCAACACTGACAGCCAGTGGGAGGCTTGTTTTGTTGTGGGATATCCAGGAGACTTTCTCCTCAGATAACTAGATGTACAAGTGCACAGGCAAACACCTAAATTGCAGTGCCTTAATATTGATTTGGATCCTGACTTTGGGCACTATGATGATGAGTGACTGCAAAAGCCTTTAAATATAGTGAGTGCTTTCTGGGCATTTTGAGTGGTAAAATGTAACTCTGCATGAGCAATACTGCTATATGTGACCCCTACATTCAAACAAAATAAAGCAAAACAAAGCAAAGCAAAACAAAACAAAACAAAACAAAGAAAACAAAGAATTTGTACATTATTCAACAAACTGAAGTTAGATAAAATCTGGCTGTGATAGACTTCCATCTTCTTTGATATTTTATCCCATGTACTAACTTCACACTATGAGCACATGAATAAAGATATTGCAGACTAAATAAATAAAGCATGAAAAAATTTTTTAAAAATCTTTATCTGGATGATTTGTTCCATTAAGCTTTGCTGCTAAATTCTAATAATCTTTCTCATATTACAACCCATACCTAGGGATATTGCTTCACACCTTAAAAACCCGTCCATATAGCTGATAGCAGATCAATAATTTCATAATTACTTTTTTTCCCAGAATGTTCTAATAGCTTAGTATTAGGAGTAAACTGCACACATGCATACTCTGCTTTTACCATGTTTTTCATTTACCAAGATGGATGTCAGAGCATTTTTATTGTGCTCTCATATGCAAGGTTGTTGAAAGAGATTGAAAGATGAGGGAAGAGGAGATCATGAGAAATGAGAAGGATTATAAAAGACTTAGAAATAAGCCTCAATTTCATTGAAACAGGTACCTATACTGTTTGGCTTTAAGAAAGTTTTAAACCCTTATCTTAAGGATCCTTGTCACTGCAAAATGAACTGATGCTACAATGATTCGATCCTGTGCACAATATTCCTGAGCTCAAGTGCTCTGCGTTCACTGTCTGTGTCATGCAGGGTTGAGAGATAATAGGCAGCTCCTGACAGACCAGCATCCTCTCTCAGGTGTCCTACTGAAACTTTTCTGAACCCTCTCTTTGAGCTCTGAGCAAAAGAGAACATGAAAGAGTAAAGAGCAGGAATTAGAGAAGTTGAAAATACAAAGCTTTAGGAGCAATGAATGTGAAACAGAAGAAACAGAAGCTCGAAGAAGTTAGTGGTAATGAAATGAATGTATAATATGCAGGCTCTGGAAACCATTGTTTACCCCAGGAAACACAGAGGGTAATTTCACGCTAAGGAGGCTGCTGTGCTGTTAATTTTTTGAAGGGTACGCCTAGCTATGCTTGGTGCATCTCCAGAGCTCTGCTCAGAACTATGATCCTTTACAGTTCTGCTTCAGCAGAATAGATTACTGCTTGAGCTCCCTATTCTCAAACCAGACACCTCAATATATGTGTTTCATTCCCATTCCCATTTCATTTCCCCTGGTACCCTTTGGTGAACTCCAGTGATTATGAGGATAGGGATTATTTGCACACTCTAGATCCAGGTAGAGATCAGGCACTGCAAATGTTTATTTTATAGTCTGCAAATTCATTGCCTTTTGTGACTTGCATTAACTGAAATAGTGATTAGCAGTCATGTTATTAATCTATTATATAACCTATTATATAGGTAATATCTGCCTGAATAATACCTAAAAGCTTCAGGATCATTTAGTATGTCTTTTTTGGAACCCAGGGCAAAGGGAATATTTCTCTGTCTGCTCTGGGGTGTCCTGACCCCCAGGGGAGCACTGACTTTGACCCTCATTCATGGAGAAAGTTTCCTAGACTTCAAGATAGACTAGAATCCTCAAAAGTGTGAAATAGATTAGAGAGAGTAGTGTAGGTGCATCACTTGGTGAGAAATTTAGGTTTTAGGATTTTTAGTATGTTTTAGTTGGGAACAAGATAGAGGGTATAGGGTGTTGTCTCGAGTTCCTTTTTTCTTCCTTCTTCTTCCTTCTTCTTCATGGGTTTGGGTGGTATCTTGTAATTGGGTAGAAAAGTCTGCATTGTGGGCTCTGAGAGGTCAGTTATTGGGTTAAAAAGGAAAATAATCTAGGTGTCCCTTCTTAATTGGGTAGCTTAGTTTTTGATTAGACCTAAAAGGCCTTGTAACACGAGATTGTTAGCCATTTTTTGTGCTGTTTTCCTGCATGCAAGATCTGGTGCAGACAGCATGCTGAAGTTTTGATAAGATAACAACAAAAGAAGAAGCTGAAGACTGAAAAAGTCCAATGCATCTCTCGTTCCTGACGCAGAACTGCCTCCAGGAGGGCTTCCCCAGTTAGGGGAGCTCCCAGGGAGAAGCCCAACGTGGGGCCAGGTAAGCCACATGTCTTTTTGTTTTTCTCTCTAATGAAGTATTTAAGGTGTTTACAGGACTTCAAGAATCTCAGTAGATTAGTCATTCAAAAAAAGTTTGCTGATTCCACCAAAGGTTTAGTGATTGCTTACTAAAGTTAAGGAAACAATTTCTATTTATCATTTCTTTCTGCTTTGTAAAAATGACCATTTTCTACTGAAAGCTTGATTGGATAGAGAGCTACTTTTAATTAAGTAGATAGTTTAGAAAGCAGGTAAATAGGGAAATCTAGCAAGAAATAAAATTTCTTCTACTTACAATACATATTAGAAGATTCTGTCCTGGCACTAATGCATTATGGTCTTGCTTAATTATTTTTGACAGATAGGAGGAAAGTTTGCTGGGGAATCAGATTATTACAAGTCAGACTTTTATGTCAGAAATAAAATTTTGAGTCAGAATCAGAGCATTTTCTCAGGTCCATAACATATTCTGGAGCACAGCAAATAAGTTATGATCCATCTATAACCTGTTCTTAATAACAAATGCTACCAGCTGCTCATTTTGACAGAGTATGGGAAATATGAACAAGAAGTACAAAACTGGCCAGAAATGGAAAAGAAGTTTATGCCTCTCTATTTTTCTCTCTCTTTTCACTTGAATTTCATTTTTTAAACTTTTTTATAGCAGCCTTGTTGGCTTTAGAAAACAGAGAAGGAGCGATGGAGGAAGGATTCCTGAAATGTCATCCATGTTTTGAAAAGGGGAAATTTTGCATTTTCATTTTCAAAATCTCAACTTTAAAAGGAACATAGTCTGCTGGGTAAGGCAGAAAATGTTAGAAGCAGACAAAAGAAATAACCTTAAACATTACCTAGTTCCAGTTTGTATTTCAACTTGTGCCTTGGGCTTTGATTTTATATTTAATACTGTTTCCTGGATCTAATTGCTCCAAAGAAAGCATGATAAAAGCTAAAGAAAGAGACTCTGTAACAGCAAAAAAAAAAAGGTCTACTTGTGGTTATATCTGTTGGTTAAATAAATCCCTCTCTGTGAAGTTCATTTGTTGTGAACTCCAGAAGAAATGAGATGTTTCACATACAGAACATTTTTAGAGGTTACTGCTGGGTACCATCAGTGGGAGTACAGTGCTCCTGAGCTCCTTGTCCTTCAGGAGTCTTACATTTCTCTCCAGCTCTCCATACACATGCACAGAGTGATCTCAGGAGATTGGAGCAAGTGGCACAAGGTGAATTCTCTGGCTCCTTTCAGAGAAAATTCATGTTTCTATCCTGTCTCTGAAGGCAAAGAAACCACATGTGGTCTGTGAAGAGGTTCTCCTGCTGTTACTTGAAACACATTTTAAGTGCTACTTAAAACACATTTTATTCCCAAATTGTGGAGGACATCTACGCTTTCACATTGTGTATTTGGGGCAATGAACCCTTGTGGTTTTACATTAAAGCAGAAATCCTGATTTATATTCCTCATCGTGCAGCTACTTTTCCACTTTTGAGCAAGTTCTAACTTTTCTTATCTCTCCATAAAAAGTATTATGACAGGAAGTTCTTGTCATCAAGACACGTTATATGGCTAATTAACTTATATTTGCAATGTCTTTTTTATGGCACTTGTATGAAAAGCCTTACATTGCTGTTGTAATGAGTTTGCTCTCTTCCTATCAACTGCAAATGAAGCAGTGGCTGTTTAATACTGAAGCATATTTCTACTCTTAATTATGGGCTAGATTATTATCACTCTCAGCCCAGCTTGGAGGTACTCTCTTCTTTGCAATATCCATTTCTCAGGTTTGTGCTGTTAGGTTCAGCTAATTTATTTTTGTAATTGGAAAGGAAGTAAGTTTGAGGAGGCATCACTGTGCTTCATCTTGCCCATCAGGGCTGAATAGCTTGTGGTCATTTGAATGTGTTAAGTATCTTGGAGTGCAGTCAGGAAAAGCACTGTAAAATGTAAATTGCCTTGCACTGAAAATGTAGCAGCTGTTAGGAAGAATGAAGAACAGGTCTGAAATGAAAGTGAGCCTCAGCTCAAAGGCTGTGCTCAGTGAGTGCCATGGGCCTCTCAAACTGGGCACTAATCCATTTCTGACTCCTAGTATTTGCAACACCCTATTTCTTTCATGTTATTTGGAAGTTAATTACAGGGCCCATCAGCTTTTTTGGCTCAATAATATTTCAGTGAAAAGTATTTAGGCATTATGTGACTGGTTGCAAGGGAGATTATCAAGAAGTCAGAGAAGTGTAATAATCAAGGGATTTCTTTGTTAATAAAGAACTTGATGAAAAACAAATTATTTAACAGTACACTGAGTTGAAATCTTGCTGATGGCAAATTTTGAACTTAATTAAAAAAAACAAACTTGAAGAAATGTTAAAGTTTTCCATAACACCAAAATTCTGCAGAAAATTTGGAAAAATGTAGTCTCTAACTCACCCTTTTAGGTGTGCAGATGAACCTCACTGGTATATAGCATCTGAATGCTTCAGTCACACTATTTTAAAATCTGAATCCAGAAACCATTGTGTTTGAAATTAAAAACTTGATGAATTCATTGCAATGAAATCCACATCTATCCATAGCTGCATTACACCTTTGTATGCCTGCTTAGGAACCATATTAAGGTGAAACCACAGCCTGTGCTTTGTTTGCTGAGGCAATGTGTCTGGCTGTGCTCCTGGTGTGCCAGGACAGAGGCTGCTATGCAAGTTATGCAAGGTGCTCAGTGTGTGGCACCCTGAGGTAGGGCAGGCACAACTGGGCTGGCATTGCCAGGACCACCCCTACAGCACCCGACTTTCCAGAGTGAACTGAAATCTAGATCCTGCCAGATCCTTTCACAAAGCAGCAGCTGGGAATCTGTGCATCATCCTGCAACTTGCAGACTGGAATTCATGGCTCAGGGGGAAGGCTTTCCCTCTAAAGCACACAAGGATGTTGTTCCCACACTGTTTTTTCCCAGAAACAAGGGGTTTTTTTCTCTTACCGAGTAATGTATATTTCAGCCAACATGGTGCTTGTGGGCAGAATAGAGAAGCGCTCCTTTTGTATTCATGTTTGCATTCCCAAATGGAGCACTCACACAATAACGTTAATGCAGCATAGGAAAATTGTTTCACATTTGCTTTCCTTCATGTGCTATGTTCATGGATTGTCTGAAGGTTTCCATTGTATGCATTCAGCATGAAGACATGCATCAGTGCCACAGCATTTCCTTGATTCTGCCTACTACATTTTTTAAATGGATAATGTGATGCACATGTATTTTGCCTCAGGAAAACAAATACATCCTCACAAACAACAACCAAGAAGAGAAGTGTATCTTCATCTTGATAATCCCAACCCAAAGTGCTAAAACATTGGGTCCACAAAAACCATATCTTTAAAAATCATGAGAATAGGAAACTTTATAATACCTTAATTTTTTTTCCCCTTTTTTTTTTTTTTTGCTTTGATTATTGAGACACACTAGGGGTATATTTTCTTTTTTTTTTAACCATGAATCCTAGAAACTTGCTTCTTGATAGAAAAACTTTCCAATACTTCTGCCTGTATTTCAGTCAAAAAGTCAGATTTGAATAAATGCATCATTACTTATTTTGACCTTCATAATAAGGCCATGAAGGCAAGGGGTTTGTCATATTTTTTCAGGCAAAGAAACATGACACATAATAAGCAAATCAGGGTTTTGTAATGAAAACTCTTTCCAGCAAGATGTGCAATTCCCTTACAGTCTACTGAAAATGCCAAGCAGAGGTGAGTTCATTTCACCTAATCCAAGTTTGTTGTTTGGGATCTGTAATTGAAGAGATTCATATCACCTAATTCTTCCTGTCTTGTAGGTGTCTAACCTAAATAATCTAAGGCTCCTCTTAGGGTTAACAGAGAGTGACAGGAACCTTCAGACTGCAATTCACTCCATCTGTCATAGGCACTTATCCTGGGGAAGAGTGAGTTTCCCCAACATCCCCTGCTTTTACAGGAAGCTTGGGACAAATCATTCCCACCTGTATTTTTCAGACAGCTGAGGTCAGTTGTGAGGAATCTCACTACAAATTCCTTTCTGAGCACCACTGCCCCCATGTGTGAGCTGGGCTCGCAGTCAGAACATAAACCAAACCCTGAGGCCATGTACCAACCTGGTTCTTGGTAGCTAAAAATGGATGTAAAGTTTTGTGCTTCTGTGCATTTGACAGCTTATGAAACAATTTAGTTTGTAATACATTTGCTTAAATGAAAACCTGATTAATTCTACTGTACTGACTTATTAGAACTAATAGGTTTTGTTACATGTGTTGCAATTTAAGCATTGTTAATTATTCAGAGCCGAATATCACAAAACATTTGTCATGAATATTTGCACACATTTTAAACAAAATTGTCCTTGGCAGTGTTTGTAACAGTTAAATATTTGATTTTCATGTATATTTGGGTGAGACAATTTTCTTTTCACGAATATCAGCAGAAAGTGAATCTCACATGGTAATCCATCCAAATATTTATTTAAGAGAATAGTTGTACCTGCAATATACTTGCCAGAATTTTTGAGAATCACCGAGGTGAATGGTCATGCAACCAGCAAAGCAATTTGAAGTGTGTTAGTAACTTCTGCAGATGTCACCAGGGAGAAGATGGGAATGACAGTCATTGGGTAGCACCACATTCCGTTGAAAAATGCCTCAATTGCCATTTGGTAATATGTAAAGCAATATTATGTAAACATAATAATACCATAAAAATATTAACTAAATATAACATTCCAGAATATCTGCATTCAGGGAAACAATTCTGGATGTCCTAGGTTGACCTGCCATTGGGACATCACGCTGTGCACTACACAGGTACTCTGTCCCTGCACTGTGTTGGTTCCAGCTATGCAAACTTGCCTGGAGTGAGGCTTCCAGTGTCCCCATTTGACACGGAGGGAGTGTGGGCAATGTTGAACTTGTCAGAGAGTGACAGCCTTTGGCAATAGTCTTTCGTGTGACACAATGCTTGATACTCATCCTGCCATACTTTGGATTCCCATGGCACAGGTATAGGCACCTAACTTATATTACTCTAAATTCAACTATAATTACATGGTCAAATAACTCGTTTTCTCATTGCTTTGAGAACCTGTTGCTTCCTACACATAAACCACTTGAATATCCTTTCAGCTGAGCCTATTGCTTTCCAAGAGGACCCAAGGTCAATCTGGGGGTGGGAAGCCCCAGAGACAATTTCATATTTGCAATAAGTGGTTGTGGGGGACACAGCTCTCAAGTACAGAAAGAAAGGTGTCACAGTTCCAAATCACTTTTCAGAGTGCAGAGCACATGCCATTATCCTCCTGATACTAAAACACCATTCCTTGTGACCCAGCCACCATCTCATTTCAGTCATTTTTGAATTAGGAAAAAATCACAATGATAATCATGATGTTCTAGGGCCAAGTGCTCAAATGTGTGAAAGCAGACTGTTTGTGCTAAAGTGGGCAGTCCTGAGCAGTGTGGACATGATACACCCTGGCACCAAACTACAACTTCTTCAGATGCATGAATGGGGCTATTACTCTGCATTTCAATAAAGGGATTGCAGGCACCTGTTTCATTACTAGCTAAGGATAGGTGAGATAACTCCCTGTTGCCTTGGATGACATACCTCTGTTTCTGCCTTTTCAGGAGAGGGAAAACCATTAGGAAGAAGATCAGGCCAGTGGGATGAACCAGCAGCTGTTGAGTGAGGAATGCACTGGCAGTTGCTCAGGTCTAAAGCGAGCTGGTGTGTGAATCCAACGCCTGCTGCTCTTTGAGCTACTGCCTGGACCAATAAACCTCCTGTTAAAATGAGCCTGCTGTGACTGTTTTGTTGCTATTTTTAATTTAAACAATAGCTAATTAAATATGAAAGCAATTAGTATTTCTGTTCAAACAGCTGTCATGTAATGTCTGGTGCTGCAGTTATGGTTCTTTAGCAGCACTGCAAATGGTTTAGAAGAAAAGACTTTTGGGGAGTAGAAGGAGAAATAGAGCAATATTTACTATGGGCATTGGAAACCACTGGCAGGTGCATTTAGCTTTTGCTGCATCAATACACAAGCATGTGGGATGCTTATAAACATAAATATACTTTGGATTCTGGTGGAACTTTAAGTAACATTAAAATATACAAGAGGAAGAAAAATACAGTGGCTTATGTTGGCTTCCAGCTTTACCCATAGATTTTCCTGCACAGGGTCTCAAAATGTCCATGGAAAACAAAAGTATCATGGTCTTCTTCCATGCTTGATGTTCTTCATACAGCACAGTTTGATAACAGCAAAAAAAGGACAGTAAGGAAGTAGTGAGGTGTGAAATCAGCTGGAATTCCTGTCCTCCTCTTGGCAGCAAACTGTGGTTTACACAAGGAAAAGCTGAAGCACTCAACTTTCCTACATTTCCTACCCTACCCTGTAAGGTAGTGAAGCATCAGGGCTCTCCAGGGATCTGGTTTTACAGAAGACATCCTGGCAGTGGCAGGATCTGCAGCTGCCCAGGTGCAGGCAATGAATGGCGCTCCTCATTGGTACCCTGGCAATGTGCATCTCCTCTTTCACTCCTCACAGCCCTGCATGCTCCTGCAGCCCAGGGCCTGTGGTGCAGCTGCAGGCAGGTATGTCTAACAGCAGTCTGCGGGATCCACACACCTTCTCTCTGCTGTCCTTGTCCAATCTTCCTGCTTTAGAGCATGCTCTTGCAAGTTTTTAAAAGTCCAAAGTTGTACAACTGCTACATTTGCTATTAGGGTCAGTATCCTGGCTAACTGGAGCTACACATTTGTCTTTCATTTTACCTGTAGTTCAACCTGGATTTTTGTATTCTGAACTTTAAGTGCACTTATCAGAATTATTTTGTCAAAAACTAATAGCAAGTGTTCCAAAATATTTTAGGCTTTATTGATATTATCAAGACTTTCTGTGTTGAACCATGTGTTGAACTAATTTAATGATACAGCTAAACAGAACTGCCATTATTACAAATTCCATTCTTGTATAAGAATATGGGGGAAAAATACTCTTAAAGCAGACCTCTAGCTGGTCTAAACCAGCAGAGTTTCCTACAAATTAAAAGCTCAATTTCATTTACTGTGACTGAGAACCAAGCCTACTTCTGCTTTAGTTGGCAAGCATACAAAAGAACCTCATTACTTCCAAGTTTTTTATTGTGAATAAATAATTGGCATTGATCTATGCTCAGTCATCTTCTATACATTATTAAACACTTGTTTACTAAACAACCTTTACAGTTTAAAAACAAGAAAAAACTTCACTGAAATATGAATCAAATCTCTGTATAAAATCAACCTAAGGAGTTTAGAGGTAAGGTGAATGAAGTTCATTTAATTAAAAGATTGCTTGAGGGGAGACATTGGCAGATCAATTTTTTAAGTTTGTGGAATTACGCACTGATATGCAAGTTTAAAGCTGCTGCCTCTGATTGCAAAATATAACAAATGGGAAACATTATATATTTATGAACCATTCAATATCTTCCCCCCCCTTTTTCAGCTGGTTTATTGGAAAAAAAAAATCCATTCCAAGTTGTGACAGCCCGAGTTAAACAGACATTACCAATATATATATATAAGAAGGTGTTAACATACTTTTCAACATGAAATTCTAATTGAAACTTCCACACAGTGGAAGCCAGGGAGCAATTTTATGGCCTGGGGACATGCAGAAACTACTTTATAAGAAACTGCCTTTCTGATAGTGAATATTAAGTGATTATTTTTTAGGTTCATAATTTCTTGAATAGGTTTCTTCCATTTATTTGTACTTGGGGAATTTTCAGAACTTCCTGAAACTTTGAACCTTTTAATTTCTTATTGAGGGGTATATGTAAAAAAATATGCATAGTGGAAATGTTAAAATGTTTTAGTAAAAAAGAGTCCTTTTAACTAATCAATAAGCTGAGGACCAGAGGTCTGCCAGTGCATATCCTTAAGCCCCAACACATTAAGACACAAAGGCTTTGGAAAATTCTATAAAGCCTATAACAATAATAATTGTAAAAAATGCAGTACCTTGGAATTTTAAGTATTAGTACAGTGATCATATAAATGGCCTTTTATGGGTACACATAAAACTGTATTATTTTTATTAATATTACTATTATTGTTTATTATTATTGCAGCATAACACAATATGTGCTCTAGTTAAAGGTCCCTTTGCATTTTCATTACATATCCCATTTTTGTTGGGGTTTATGACTCAGTCATTAAAATTCTCCACAGGCTAGAAATTGGCAAAGGATCTCACATTCTAAAGTAATCTGTTTAATGAAAAAAATAGAATGAAATTAATCTGGTTGGTTAGAAAAATGGTTGGGAAAACTCACTACTCCATTAAGGAGTACCTGAAGTTTGTTTATTGCAATTCTATTTTTAAATATCTCATGTTTCTTTGAAGCAAAGCCATGAGCCTATTATTTGGTCCTGTTTCAGTTTTTGCCTGGGGACTAGGAAGTGATTTACGTCCACTCAAACTTGTGCAAAACACTTGTTTTAATTTGTGGTATCTTACATGAGGTTCACATATCTGAATTTTGAACATTCAGGACAATGAGAAATTGGGCTTCTTGAGTTATGGTGCTAAAGCTCTACTTGTCAAGTTTGTCTGCCACACCATGTTGGAACACAGGGCAGTAATCCCAGAACCAGCACTGCTGCAAATCAATATGCACAAAAACAGAGCTTCTATTTTTGATCATTCTTTACTACAATTCTCCCTCATCTTTTGTCTGACTCCTAACAATATGAATTTCTTCTTCATATATAACTACCTTGGTGTGGATGTATGAAACATTTAATTGTTGTGGTTTTCAGTCATACAGAGTCACAGGATCATTCACGTTGGACTTCAGGGTGTCTGTAGCCCAATCTTTTGCTAAAAGCAGGGTCAGGTGTGGTGCTCTGAAAGGTTGCTCAAATCCTTAACCAGTCAGTCTTGAAATCCTCCAGGGGCAGAGACTGCAGACCCTCCATAGGCAGCCTGTTCCAATGCTGACCCCCACTTTGGAAATGTTTTATTTTGAGGATGAACAAGCCCAGCTCCCTCAGCCTCAGTATTACAGCAAGGGCTCCAGTCCAGCCCTGACTGTCTTGGTGGCCCTCCACTGGAGTAACTGCAATTTATCAACGTCTTTCTTTTATTATAATGTCCCAAAGTGATGCAAATCCAGCCTGAGAGATGAGGAGAAAAGGGCAATCACTTCTCTCATCTCCTGGCTGTGTCTGTGCTCATGCAGCCCAGAGTGCTGGTGGCCCCTGTTGCTGCTGTGGTGCCCTGCTGGCTTGTGCACCTCCCTTTCCATCTGTCTCCATGGGGTCTTTTCTGTGCAGCAGGTCCCCAGGTTCTGTGACTGCAAGGAGTTATTCTTTTCCAGGCACAGGGGAGAAAGACATTTGCCTTCTGTGGGTTAATGACTGGTTTGTTATTGAACCTCTTGAGAATTTTTGTTGTTTCTTTCACTCACTGCCCAGAGTTAACCAAACTATCTTCCCCTAAACCCAGTAAGGGGGCTACAGATACAGAGGTTTCAAAGTCTAGCCATAAATCAGGCATGATTGAAATTATTTCATGCTTTTATGTTATATTTCTATGGAAAATAATGAAAATTGCTACATACCTTCTTTCCATTTCAACCAAATTTTTCTAAAATAAACCCTACACACGAGTGCATATATATATATTTATACATACATACATACATACAAACATACATGTATATACAAAAAATAATAATTTTGTGGTGTTTCACACTAATCTGCCCCAAGGGATCTATTGACAAGAAACTGTGTTACACTTACCTTTAGAGGCAAGTTGTAACACCATGTAATTGATAAAAACTTGCTAAAGTCAAGACAAATAATACTTTTCTCATTTTATCCACAAATCCAGTAATTTATTTTATCATAGAAGGTACTTAGGTTGTTCAAACTTTTTTAACCCTTGAGAAATCAATTCTGACTGTTCCCAGTAACCTTCTTCTCCTCCATCTGCCCAGAAATGTGTTAAAAGACCATTTATTGAATTATATTTTTAGGGACAAACGTGATGTTGACTGATTGTTCCCAATTGACCCTTTGGGTTTTCCTAAAGATAGTAATGTACAAATTTTCTTATTTATAACAATGACTACACAACAGCAAAAAAAGTTTTAGTAAAAAAGAGTCCTTTTAACTAATCAATAGTCTGAGGACCAGAGGTCTTAACTAATTTGGACAGGGACTTAACTAATTGGAAATGGAATTTATATTTGTTTTTATGTAAGTGATTATAAGAAAACAAACCTTCTTTTGCTTTATTGTGCAAAGAACAAGACCACAGTATATGACTGGGAGACCTCAAATTATTGGGATATATATCACAAGCACTGAGTATTACTGATGGCAATGAGATTCATGCTCCTGGGCGCAAACTGGAAATAAATTTATGTTTGTACACCAGAAAATCTGTTTGTGTATATGTGTGCATGCTTGAAATATTTTGCTTTCTGTCATTTAAAGACTTTATTACACCAGTAGGAGGAGAAGCCATTTATTCTGGTTTTGGATCTAAGAACATTGGAATGAAAGAGGTTTTTGGCTCAAGGGGTCCCTTGGTGTCACAGGCATAGCATCATATCATCAATTTCATATTGCAATCAAACTCTTACCTTATTTTATACATACCCAGTGGATGTGTTATTTTCCTTTCTTAAAGTTATTTTCCTTTCTTTTCACATTCTTCCTTGTGTGTAAAGAGTGTTATATCACCTGCAGTATGAATATCTTTGGTTTAGTTGTATCTTTGGTAACTTCTGTTCCAGTGTCATTGTCTCTTTCTTCAAGGCAAGTGCCTAAGAATCTGAACAATGTTCTAGATGATGACTCACTAGAGGCTCAAACACTGATGTAAATTTTTTCTTTTCTTTCCTAGATATACCTGTCCTATTATATGGCATTATTTCATTTTCACATAATTTTCCTGTGATTGATCAGAATTCCAAGGTGTTTTACTTCCTCTGCATTTCCTAGTGGATGTCTCCCCACCTTACAAAAGAAATTCTTTCTGTTAAACTAAGTGCACTCTCTGGCACTTTGTACAAATTTACAATAAATATTTCTCATCTCTTTCAGTACAGTCTTCAAGTTCCTTTTACCTATTTAACAATCACTTCTAACATTATCAATTAGCAGCAGACTTGTGCCAAGATCAGTAAGAAAGATATTATTATCAATTTCTTAATCATTAGTTCTGGGAAAACCTCGAAAACAATACTTGACTCAACTTTTAAGTTATTCCTAATCTGTAAAAGTCAATAATACTTTTTCACTACCCTCTTATGTTGGTCCATTTCTTTGCATCTAATTCTTATACTAATCTGTGTCTTCTGCGTTTTAACCACCGATTTCCCATATGGCAACATGTCAAATGATTTACTGAAGTCCAGTTAGATTAAACCTATTGCCTTTCCTTTATCTAGAAAAATCAATTAACTCATCAAAAAGAAATATCTGCTGAGGCTAATGTGATCTATCTTCAGTGAATCCATGTGACATTTTACCTTACTTTCCATTTACTTCTATATATTTAATTATTCTTCCTATTAAAATATCTTCCTACTCCTGGATAATGTGATAGTCAAATTAATGGGTGTAAAGTTGTCCAGATTTCTTTCTTTCCTATTCTTAAGTCTAATAGTAGTACAAATAGCAATAGTTTTTCTACTAGTAATAGTACTTCTAAAGATCATTTTTACTTCATAATTATTGTAAAATTTAGAGAAAAGCAGGTATAATTAAAGCCTTTACCAGTGGTTTCCTGGGATGTTTGCTGATTAAGAGAAAGCATAGAACCATAAAATATTTCAAGTTTCAAGGGACCTATAACCTACCAAAAATAGACCTCATGACTAAAAGCCTTGTCCAGTTTCTCCTTGAGTTCTGACAGGTTTGGTGCCATGACTACTTCCTTGGGGAGCCTTTTCTGTGGAATCTTGGAAGGGTTTCATCTTGATGGGACCTTAAAGACCATCTAGATCCAACCCTCCTGCCATGAGCAGGGACACCTTCTACTAGACCTCATCGAACCTGGCCTTGAACACTTCCAGGGATGGGACATCTATAGTTTCTTTGGGCAACATCTCTAGTGCCTGGCCAGCCCCACAATAAAGAATTTTTTTCCTAATATCCAATCTAAACCTACTCTCTCTCAGCTTGAAGCCATTCCCCATTGTCCTTTCTCTCCATCTCTCTTGTAGGATATTTTCAGGTACTGGAAGGCTGCTTTTAGGTCACCTTAAAGCCTTCTCTTCGCCAGGCTGAACAATTCCAATTCTCCCAGCTTTTCCTCACAGGAGAGCTGCTCCGTCCCTTAAATCATCTTGGTGACCCTCCTTTAGACTCTATTATTTTCAAGGAATATTTATTATATTACACAGTGTCATTTTAACAGCCTGTTCTAGCCCTTGGAGTTACAGTGCAATTCACTGTCTAGTAAGCTTTCCTCTTCCTCATTAAATTGGTAAATACTCATAGGTCCTTTTGTACATTGATTATAAGGTTTGAATGAGTGGGGGACCAACATGATGTGAGGGGTGTTCTATGGCATTAAGCTTTGGCTGTATCCCATCTGTGTGTCCAGAGAAAGCGTGAATGTAGACTCTTTCTCTTTCTCCCTCATACTCTTGTTGTTGCAAAAAGTAAACCCTAGTGCATTGGTCAGAAAGGATATTTATAGAACAACCAGTTATAAATGGCATTTTACAGGTCAGTGAGGAGGAAAACGAGGAAAATATGTCTTAAGCCTTCCTGTCAACCGCTCCAGGCCTACTAGGAGAGATGAGCCACGTTCATTTGGCGCCAGGGTGATTTAGCGGCCGGGAGTTAAGAGGATGACAACAGAGCAGGGATGCAGTGGGAGGAGCAACCTCCATATTAAACATACCTTGCTGCAGATCTGGCCTTAACAACCTGTGCTAGTTCCTGTGTCTTCAATCCCGATATGTGGAAATGGCATAAAAACATTCTTATCCCAATGGGTGTTCTGAGGGTAATTGCAGCGAAGCTTGAAAAGGACAATATCCTGTCACAGTACGGGCTGTACAAGCAGTTAAGACATCGGGAAAATTGCACAGTGTGATAAATATTGACCTTTTAAGTAGCATTAGGAGTACAATCATTCCAGTGTGTATCCAAAATAATGTAAGTCAACACACTTGAGAGTGTTTTTCTGAATACCAGCAGATACATTTCACCATTACTGTGTTCTGCGTGGTGGTGAATTTTGTTTACCACAAGTCTGAAAATAATTTCTCCCCATAAAAATGACTTGTCCTCAATGTATATTCAAAATATGTGCTAATTTTGGCAAAGGAAAGTATTTTACTACCTACTTTCCTAAGGTGTCGAATTTTAAAAATATAAATGTTCTCTATGAATGCAGGCCTGATGAGTCAGTGTGAGGGTAGGACTGGGAATCATGGTTACAATAATTTTGGATGGAAAAAGCAGGCACAGCAGACACACCTGCAAATGAGAGATAGAAGACAAGGATGAAGTCATATGCAGTGTTTGTTGTTAATCACTGACAGGAAACATACTGTACCAGCAGCACTGCTGTAGCACACACTGTCAGCAGGCTTTACTTCCCAAACACAGCTGAAGTCTGTGGCCCAATCTCTTGGCCCACTGCACATATTTGCAGCTTTATTTAGGGTATAAAACAAATTATTTAAAACCCAGTTATAATTTCTTCTTGTATTTAGTGTGAAGTTAAATATAATTCCAGTTTGAGCAGTTTGCAATTGATAATAAACATAGTTACAAGCAGAAAAGATGTTTTCCCTTGGACAAATATGGCAATATTTTAGAATATTTCAAAATACTTTTCATTCAGTCATGATACCTGAATTACACAGAACAGTGAGTGTGGCCTTTTCTTTCATTCCTTCCATTACTACATCCCCCAAAAACACTAACCCATAGGAAATAAAAATATTGTCAAAAAGCAGATAGTAAGGAGACACAGCCAGATTCCAAAAAAGACAAGAGATGACTCATTCTGATCTACTCTGGTAAAGCATTGCAATAGAATTTGCCAATAATATTTGCCACTATACAGTGGATACTTTTGGGGTTTTTTTTCCTCACGGGAAATTCAAAGGCAGTCTTCATATTCTGTCTGTCAGAACTATGATGTTTAATTTAATCTAAATCCAGATATAGAGCTAGCAAAACTTGCAATGATTTAATACCTTCAGTGTATTTGAATTTATGCCTTTAAAGGCATTCTGCTATGTACACATCTACTTCACCTGAAGGAGCTGTAAGGAGTGTAGCAAGAGAAAGAAATAGAAGGAAGGATTTTTTTTTTGTCTCACCTCAAGAAATATCTCAGACACATTTCTGAGGTTGGATTCCCTATGGCTACCTCTACACTAATAAATTAAAATGTCCTTGGGAATATTCCTGGCCAACTGGCAGGGAGGAGCTAACATCTACCTCAGACTCTGAAAACAGTGGCTACATGCTGCCTGTTGGAAGTGGTGTTTAAAAATCTACTGTTTCCAGAAAGTATTTAGGAAATTTCAAACTGGGGCAAACCCAAAGCAAGTCAGACACTGTTCTAAGTATTTAACAGTGGGAGGTATTGATAATATAGATACTTGTATTGGAAAGTCCAGAAATGTACTGGGTGTTAATTTGATGCTATAGGCATAGTCCCAAAATGCATGTACTAAAATGTCACAATTTAATTCATGCTGCATCTTAATTGAAAGAACTGAGATGTTTGTAAATCCAGAGTATATCCCCAGTCATCCAGCAGAAGGGTGATTATCTGAACTAAGGAACTGCTGGGTCACAGAACTAATGCCTTGTATTTTCAGTATTGGCTGCCTTGACATATTTAGGTTTTATCAGGAGTTGAGAGGATCCTACTTTACTTCCAAAATATAACAAATATAACAAAGTTCCAAACTGTAGCATCAACTAGAATGGAAAGATTTAAAATGAGGCTAAAAGGAAAAAAACTTTTTATTATACCTGTGCAAATTTCTCCTAAAACTATGCCAACACAACCACAAACACAAAAATAAACCAAAAGAACCAACGAACTGACCAACTGACTGGCCAACCAAAATGACCCCAAAACCCCACCAAAATTAAACAATATCCGTGTTTGGCTGCAAGCAGCAGTCTGAGCAGGGTGGGGTTTTTTTTTGTCTTTTATTTATTGGAACAATGAGCAGATAGATGATATTACTCCTTGGAAATTCACATATTTGGAAGAGAAAGTATCTGCATGTTTAAAGCACAAAAAAAAAAAAAAATAGGTAGAAGAAAAAAAAACCAAACATGCGGCAAAGGTAAGAGGTATCACAAGGCCAATATTCGTGGAGTTCAGAACACTTCAGCCGTGACTGAAGAGTATTTATCCAGACCTAAACAAAACAATTGTCACCACAGAGGCAAAATGCAGAAGATAATACCACATGAAATAGTTAACTTGATGCACTGATAACCTTTGTTAGCCAAAAGAACTAAGCAAAGACCTTTTGTTCATGTGAACCTCATCACAGGTGTGCTGAAGAACCTCCACCTGACAGCTGTGTGAGGACCACAACAGTCACTGTCTGGTTCTGTTAATAATTAATGATCAAATACCTACAGTGCCACCCACAGGCACTTCAGTTTTCTCCTGGTTACTAAACAGGTTCCCACTTTGCACTTCTGATCAAAATGGAATTGCTAAAGTTGTGGGTTTTTTTCCACTGGACTAAATCACCCTATGACAAACTTGAAACTTTGTCCAACCATTAAAAGATAAACAGAAAGAAGAAAACAAAACCAATACCAAACAAACAGAAGAACAACAGCAACAAGAAAAAGAAGTTAAAGAGAAGAAGTATTTTTAAGGTCAATCACTGTTTTCAAGTTTAGTGCTGACATGTCTGCATAAAGCTGCCTACTAAACTGGGAGGAGTAGTCAACATCTGTTCTGAATTATTTATTTATTTTTGATTGCAGAAAATTGGCAGTTCCAATGTCCCTCAGAGAAGGATAATTGTAATTATCTATGATGTTGTGAAAACTGTGGGCCTGGGCTTTTTTCCTCTCCTTCCAGCATATATATTTCAGTGTGTGTATGGATGTGGAAAAAAATAAACTTTCAGGTTCTTTTTGTAAGTTTTATGTGATTTTTCCCCCTCTATACCACTCTGAATGCACTATAATGTTTTGCCCATTAGGGGGTCCAGAACATGCATTTTAAATACGTTGCTTATCGTTAAACCTGATCAAACAATTATTTGTACAAAGTCTCCATCTTTCAATATGTTGTGCTTGAAAGGGCTGTTGTACCTGTGTGCACCTGGAATGACTGATACAAAGTGTCTGAAAAATATGCAGAGTTAAATATTGCATAAAACTCTAATAATCAGTTATATATATTTACCAAAAGTGAAGAAATGCTGATCTCAAATTTCTGTCATTTTGCAGGAAGAAGAATCAAATATCAAATCCAATAAGTGAGTCATTTTCTCAGAAACCCGTTTTTATTGCTATTTGAAATAAAGCCAAATAAAATTTATACTGAATCTTTTACTGAAGCTTGTGTCTCCAGCTCATCATCCAGACCACTGGAATTCTTATTTCCTTGCTTTATGTAAAATGTAGAAAGATTGAGGAAAGAACTGCTTACCCTGGAACGAAAGGAAAGAAAAATGGAGAAGGCATTGCCTTATATTTAGGAAAAAAATACATCCAATATGAACACAGAGGAAAGTGAAACGTGGAATTGTCAAATACCCATGGATTGAGATAAAAGGCATATGCGACCCCTATAGACTGCAAAGTCCAGACACTGTGTTGATGAGGAATTATTAAGCTCATAACGGTGACATGTAAACATATAGTGGTGGGACGGAGGGATTTGAACTAACTTAACATCTGATGGATAAGGAAAATATCAGGAGACAAAAGCTAGGTCTGTACTAACAAACCAAACAGTGCCAGGGACCAGCTTCTGACATTGAGGCCAACTGGCACAGTCTGTCACATCCATGCTGTTGAACTCTCTTAGCCTCCAGCACAACATGGTCAGATCTGTGGTGCCATTTGGGAATGGTCTCCAACCTGTACTAACACTTGAACTACATCCAGAAATTTTCTGGCTGGTTGGCTGTGCCCAGAAACATGGGCATAATAACAATTCACCAGCAGAGATGACTGAATCCCAGTGCTGGTTCTAGCTCCAGTTCATCAGCTTATTATCTGTGTACAGCTATGTTTTCCAAAAATCTTTAAATTTTATCAGGGAAAAAATGTGCAGAAAGTACTTAGTGGTACATGATACTAGTATGATACATGAAATTTAAAAGACCTTTCTTTCGAAAAAATTTGTTATGAAAACAAATTTATGTGGTCAAGTTTACAACAAAATAGGAAAATAGGTTAAAGTAAGAAAAGAAGAGATCAGAGTTAATTGGATTTATTGTCTTTTTATAGCTGAAAGACACTCAAGTAACTCAAAATGTTAGCTACAGCACAAAAACAATATTTCCAGAAAAGTATGAAGAAGAGATGATTCAGAGGACAAAAGAAACACCAGTGAAAAATACTGATATTTAGAATGGCAGAAAGGAGATCCCAAGGACTTTAAAAGCATTTGACCACATTTTGATACCCCAAAAGACATAGAAAAAAAAAAACATTAATCTGTTTTTGTGCAGCTGGTAGATAATAAGGTGCTAAGGAAAGGGCAGCATGGATTTGTCAGGATTTGACAAAATATGCCAAGCCATCTGCATTTTCTTCTTGACATGTTAACTGGCCAAGAGGATATGCGGGAAGCACTAGATATATTTGATAGTCTGACTTATGTAATTCTTTTGATATGGATGGCATTTTTACAAATGAATTTAGGAAATGCAGTCATGATCAAATGCTGCTGATGCAGATGAAGAACTGGTTGGGAAAAAAACCTTCATACTCAGAGAAGAGTTCTCAGTAGTTTTCTGCCAGACTAGAAAACTCTTTCAAATTGGCCCCACATACAGCAGTTCTGGGATGTGTATTATTTAATATTTTCATTAGAGACACAGATGACAGAATAGTGAATATACTTACGAGAAGTGGAAGGACTTCGGGCTGGGAGTGGTTATACCAATTTAGAGGACAGAAGAGTAACTCAGAGACATTATGGTATATTAGAGAATTAGGCTGAAATCAATAAGAAATTTCTGAAAGGCAAGTACAAAGTATACTCAGGAAGGAAAAACAAAAAGTCCCTTAAAAAATGGAAAACAAAAGGAGAGAAATATAAAAAATGGGAGTTAACTATAAAATGTATATGGGTTAAAGGTACAGTCTTATAGGAAACATAATATCATTCTAATGTATATTAATTTCAGAGTTGTGTGCAGGACTTACAAATGTAATTATTTAATTCTGTTCAAACTACTGAGGTCTTTGATCCAGTTAGAGTTTGTAGAATTTGCACTACTCATTAACAAGCAGGCTAGCAAACACTGTAGAGTCTAAAAGAGATCAACAAAGACAACAAAAGATCACAAAAAAAGATAAATTGTCAAGAAAGGATGAAAAAACCCCCGTTTAGTCCAGAAAACAGAAAATCAGGACATGTAAACTGTATTCAAATCTATGAAAAAAATACAGGCTCACACAAGCATAAAAAGGGTTTCTGAGTCTCAAAAAAATTTAATTTCATCCATTTCTTTTTAATATGTATGTAAATCCAAGGTTTTTTGCAAGTTTGTGATGAATCAAAAGTTTTCCAGACTGTGAATTTGATTATATTTGTGAGTTTTACTGTTTGTATCAGCTTTCAGGGTCTTTGGCTTCAGGGCACATCTTCCAATATTGTCTGCTCTGAGGCTTGGGGTCCATGACTTTGAGCATCCCGAGGACAGCCCCATTACTCCTGCATTCCCCAGGGCTATAACTGCCTGGGTCCCATCATCCAAATCCTTCTCAGCAGTGGGGAGCCTTGATAACAGGGAAATTAATATAAAAACTGTTATTATGTTTCTCCATGCTGAAATTAGGTTTATATAACAGTTAATTACTACTTCTTGTATTAATTTACAAATAACATTTCCCTCTCCTGCAGGAAGAGCAGGAAAAGGAACAATCCCAAACATTAGGAGCAGCATCTCTCAGTACGTGCTGGATAGAATATAACAATGGTGTTATGCTGCCAAAGCAAAGCCAGGTGCAGATTTTATAAAGGGGAGATTGAGAGGGGAAGGAGGGGACTGGCAATCTCATTTTCTCCATGAGCCCTTGTTGAGTGCAGTGCGGGTGTTTGGGGTGGGGAACAGTCACTGCTGTGTAACTTCACTGTCCATTGTGCACTGCCCCTTCTAACTCACAAGTCAAATTAAATCTGTTGTGAAAAAGGAATTGGAAAGATATCTGAGGAAAACAAAGATGTTATATCCTACACCTACAGGAAATATATCCTTCAGGGACATAATTCCCCAGCTTCGAGAATTTAGGAGCAAGCCCTGTGCATCAGCAATGTGTGGTTTAGATGGAGCCCTGCTCATTTAATAACATTTTCCTAGCCTTAGGGGAAAGTGTTTAGAAATCTTTGAGTATATGGATGGTTGCAAAGAGGCAAAATCCATGCACAAGGCATATTTTAAACACAGCTGAGGGCTGTACTCCTGTGGTCTGTGACTGCTTCTGCAGCTGTGGTACATCCCTCCATGCCAGACAGGTGAGGAGAGAGTGCAGGCCACATCAGGTAAATTTTTGTAGCCTCAGACCCCTCATCCTCTGTTACACTGGTGGAATTTATGGCTGAATCAAGACTGTATAGTGTGAAATGCTAATGTAACCCAAATACATGAGCTATAATCCATAGCCTGGAGGAAGGTCTCTTATCCTTACGTCTGGGAGTGTGCTACTTTTGTGGTGCAGAGTTGATTTTGCTAGTAAAATAAGGCAGCTCCTGCCTCCACTCATAGGTGTATATTGTATGCATGTTATTCTGCTGAATTTTATATACTCTAGGGTTTCTCTGGGTTTTAAAAAAATAAGGGGATGAGGACAATGCTACAAGGTGATACTTGATATAATGAAAATCTAGCAGACTTTGGTGATGTTAAAAGCAACTGAATGAGAAATTGTTTTGACTGAAATAGACATGAACAGTCTTATAAGTCTAAAAGATTAGAGGATTTATTACAGTCTCAAGAAAATGATAGATGTGGCTTTTGTTCTGGCCACCTGCTGTTTCCTTACTGAAGTGAGATCCAGTTTAGTTTTATTTCAAATTATAATTATGGCAGAACTGGTTTAGCTTTTCAAAGTCCAAACTTTGAGAGTCATAATGCTGAGAGTCTTGTGTAAGCACAGTTACAATTCTGCACAAAAGAGCAGATAAGCAAATACATATCAGGTAACCAGCATGTTGCAAAATAATTATTAAGTCTGTTTCCTCCTGTAATTTGTATTTATTGAGAGGCAGTGGTTAATCCCAGATAGTTTTTACCTTCTTAAATAAGGTCAGGTGGAAGGCAGAGGATAGAGGAATAAAGAAACACATCTATAGATAATTCCATGTTGAGCTGAGCTTGTTAAACCAGATAATCTGAAGCTAAAGAGTTTCACAGAAGAAAAGAGGAAAGAGCCTTTTCAACTTCCCAAGAGAAGGTAGCAATAAACTGGCTTGATGATCACTGTTGTTAAATTGAGCCCCTTGGGATGCCAGGTAATTTGCTGTTAACGTGAAAGACTTGGTCTTTAGCAAGGCTGTTTGAATGACTGTCTGGAGGTTCCATCTTTATAGTCCCAAATTCTCTAGCACCTTTCTTGCAGGGGGATCTATTATGCTGCAACAGTCAGTTGATGAACTGCAGAAAGTTGGAGAAGGCAAAAGGCCATTTTCACTGCGTGGGCTGGATTCAAAAGCACTAAGAGTAGCAGGCTGCAGGGAGAAGAGGTGCTTTATTGTTCATCCCTAGAGTGACAGTGGAGTCACAAAAGGGATCTTCAGGGAGAGAACATGTATTTAGAGTGCCAGGTAGTTTCTGGAGATATACTCTATTTTTAATAAAATTGCTAATTTATCAAAATTACAGGAAGTTTCCAGAATTCCTTCATGTTCTGAGAAGTAGCTCAACTAGTCTGTTAACACTACACCTACCAGTAAAAACTATTTTTCCCCAAAAAGCCTTGCAGAGTGACTTAGTTTCAGAGTCTTTGGTTTAAAATGTTCATAAAGAGGTTTTTTTTCCAATACTTTACTGCTCTCACCTCATAGTTTGCAAATGCTGAAACAACCTACGAATCTCACTGGGTTATGGCTAATTTTAGTTGACATTTTTCTCCAGAAGAGACAACTATGTTTTTCCAATAATATTGGTTTCCTCTTGTTGAGGTCACTTGGTTTCCTTCTCAGTAATTTGGAAATCTCAAGACTTGCCATACCTAAACCCTCCTTCTCAGACAGGAAAGGAAGCACCTGTACTCTGATCTATAATTTTTCATTCCCACTGTCACAGAATATTAGAGTGGCTTGGGTTGGAAGAGACCTTGACGACCATCTGGTTCCAACCTCTCCTGCCAGAGGCAGGGACACCTCCAACTGGATCAGGTTGCTCCAAGCCCCAGTCCAGCCTGTTACATACGGGTATAATTCGTGCAGACAATTATGCATGTATTAAAATTATAAGATTTTACACATAGTAGCTNCCTGGGACAATTCCAGGGCTGGGGTAAGAGCAGGACAACTCTGTCTTACCATGGTTTCTGATCCCTGTATTGAGAATGTCTATTCCACAGTTTTACCTTTTTATTAAGAATGATGCAATAAGGAATTTTTTACCTCCTGGTTGGCAACTAACCACTGACCCAAGCAATTGAAGAGAACTACAATTATAATTAATGGTTCTTCTTAAAGAACATTTGATTTACTGATATAGCAATGGGTGCCAATATTGAATGAACACTTATGAAATATTTCTGTGAGTATGAACTCGAGTAAAATAATTGAATTCTCCATTATCATTTTTTGCTTCCTTTGTGTTTGCCTTCTGTGAATATTCTATAAAGTGAATTTAATGGCAGCATGCATGTGGTAATAGTCAGTTTAAGCAAATATTGGAGAATATTCTGATCCTATAAATACCGAAATTGGAGACGCAAATATTAGCATTGTATTATGAATATTTTAAATTAATTTGGCATGGGTACTCATCCAAACATTTCTTTTTTCACCAAAACTTTATAATTTGTATTACAATCTGGATGAGTAAAAGCTATTTCTCTCCGTCTTTTATAACATGGGAGTTGTATGTTTGTGGAAGACAAAAAAATACTTTTCTGCAAAAACAGATGCTGTTGCATCAAAATAGCACCTAAATAGATACATGATCTAGGAACTGTGGCATTAATACCCTGCACTTTGTTGTGTGTCAACATCCTGGGTCATTCTTTATGCAGTCAGCCAACCCCACTCTGACCTGAAAAGCCACAAAAATCTACAGAGTGATCAGACACTCTTGCACCGTTCGGGTCTACTATTGAACAGCAGTGCCACGCATTTTTAAGTCTGGTTTTGGTTTGGTTGTTGGTTTGTTGTTTATTTTCTTCAACAAGATATGCAAGAGTACCTGGAATCTGTGAACTTTGAAGGATGCTAGAAGGCGATGGGAATTACTATGCTATAGCAAATATTGTCCAGGGAGTCAGAAATTATAATTCTGACAGAAAGCCAATATCAAACACTTCAGGTAAATAGAATGAGAAATCCTCTTATGGACAATTGTGTTATAACCTGGCCAGTCTAAAACTCTTTCATTTAGTGATTGTCTCATATTATGAAATGCTTTCAAATAATCAGAGGTGACCATTCCAAAATGGTCAATGTTATAAAATTCTATTTTCTCTTCTGATAATTCAGACGTTTACTAGTTTCAAGAAAGATTTATAGATTGTATTGAAAAAAAAATTGTGTTGAAAGTGCAAGTCCCTTTCTTAATTATTTTTCACTAGGGTGCAGGGTGCAGGGATGGTGTCGGAAACAGGAAAATAAAACTCAAATTTTCAGACAAGCAGATTTCATGATGCAAATATTTAAACCCTAGTGGAACTTGATAAAATTTATAATTAAGCCAAAAATCTGTTTCTTTAAAAAAATTATATTTCAAGCTATTAAAAACATGAAATCAATTACTATTTGCGGTTGATTTTTAATTGAATCTTCTCTTTAAAAATACCTTTCAGATTATAAGCTTTAATTTTCTTTAACCTTCGTCTCCTGTTTAGTTTAAAGGTGACGGTTTCTTCAACCTTCCCATAGAAATTTTTTGCTATTTTTCTCATCAAATCATTCTCACCTCAGAATATTAGGATTTTTTTTTTCACATCATGAAGTAATTTAATGCATATGTGAATCAAGTCTCTTTTTTCACTTTGCTGAGTTTAGGTTAAATGTTTCCAGAGGGAGGGTAAGATACATTTACAAAGCATAGATTGTCCATGGAGTCTCCAGAAATATTCCGTTTTCATAAGCTGTTTGAAACATAACATTGCAAGAGAATAATGGGATGTGTGGTTAGCAAGGGAAAGCTTGAATCAAGTTGTGCCCTGTAATTCTCTTGTTTCTTGCCTTTAAGTTTTGGGGGTATGTTTTTCACTTTGAAGAATCTAGTATCTGGTCTTTAATAACATCTTTGTTTTGTTTCAAGATCTACTCCTCCATCATCTCTTTCTGTATTTTATGTATCCAGTTGCCAACACATGTTTTTCAAGTGTCCCTTATAATGTATAAAAGCAGCAAGTGTTGATCATATCCCAAGCAGCTTCCATTATGCGCAGATTATGGAGAAGAAAAGAGAGAACATAAAGGCACTCACAGTATTATATTAATTACTAGGACAGCAAGAAGCCCATATGCTTAAAAATTTGTACATATGTTCCTTGGCTATTTGCTCTCCCCTGTGCAAATTTTCTATTAAAGCTGAATTTGTCATTTTTTCAGTTTGTTACTGACAGTTGGCAAGAGTTGTTCCTCCTGTCTGAGGACTGCCAACATAGCTGCTCAGGGAGAAGTAAGGACCCTTCTCAGTGCTCTTGAAAGAAAGGGGCTGAATACCCTTTACCACACTCTTAATATATAGAGAAATATATTATTTATTTCCCAAATTAATAAATTCCTTCCCCCTTTCTTCCTGGTATACTGTCTCTATGCAGTAAAAAGCAATGATTTTTATTGAATAGCAGCAACTTTGAAAGCTGTCCTTGCACTCTATAAGCATACACTCCACAAAAAACTTTCTTTCCACCACCTTCTCCTGTAAAACCTGGTTACAGGGACAAATATTACACAAAACCCTGAAGAATGATCAGCAAACTCATTTCTGCATCTAATGATTTAAATATCTCTGCTCCCACTTAGAGTAATTTCTTGGAAGAGTTATTTAAGCATTTTTATGGATTCTGCTCCAGAGACAAAACAGAGGATGGTGATCCGGCAGCCAGAGTCTAAGGCAAACAGGAAATATCAATAAGAGTAGCCTTTGAATGAACATGGATGAAAACATGAGATTTATATTATTTCTACCAGTGTCTCATCTAGCCAAGAATCTGCTTGCTCATGATTATTACAGCGATCCTCAAGAGTAAAGATGTATTAGGGTTAGCTATTGTTTAGTAATTTTGGGTGGTGGTGACCGTCCACCTGTCACTGATTGTATCATACAAATATAAGAGCATTGGTATTTGTTCAGCTACCCCTAGACAAATTGTCATATCCTAACTGTGTCTATTCCCTGCTAGCTTCAAAAAATGGGCATTTTAGAGAACACATATATGCACATTCCTTGTTTGCTGCAGTTCTTGAGCCACATTAATTCCTGTACACAGCTGAGGGATTGTGCCAGACCTTGGAACAAAGCTGTGCCGGGAGACTTTCCAGTAATTTATCAGAATAGAGAACTGAATGCATGGCCTATGCCTGGACCTGATTTAATCTCCTTCTGTTCTACTATATACTTACTATAAAGATATATATGGATGGATTTATATGTGTGTATATCTATATATATGTATATGCGCAAATGCACATTTATGCACACCCAGTATAAGAACTGTGAAGTAATGGTCTCTAACAGACTTGTAAACCGCATCCTCAAGCTCCATGTCATGGTATCTTCCCTGGCTGAATGAAAGGCAGTGCAAATATGCTGATACATGCTGCAATCACACATCTTCTCACAGAGTAGACATACCGTAATAATGAGTGTCAGTTAAGGTCTTGGTTCAGCTCTAATCATTTTGCACTGCTCTGCAGTGCAGCGAATGCATTTCATCTGCAAGTGGAGAGTGCTCCCAGCAGAGGGAAAGTCTCTACTTGTATAGAGTCAGCACAGCTGATTCCCACAAATACCTTGTCAACCCTGTGGGATGGACATACACAGGATGAATAACAGAGAAGAAAGAGAGCCTTTCACCAGTCTCATAAAAATGCTGTAAGTTAGAGAAGCCCTCAAGCTATTTTAAATGAGGTCATACTACTACTGGCTTTTTTATCATCCTTTCTGAGTACAGGCCCTGTTTAATTGTACAGCCTTTGAAAATGAAGCCAAACAAACTCTTGTGTATTAAGAGTTTGTTAATAATAATAAATGTATTCTGTCAGTGGTGTGCTGGGCAGAAATTGAAGGTGGATCTGTGGCTTATATCTTTTGTTGAGGAGAAAAAGGGAGGACAAAATAATTGTCCATGCATACAAATGTCAGGGCCATCATGGGTCTCTGGTTTTGATGCAGAACTAAAGGCAATAAGATAGAGGAGAAAATGCTGAGGTGGCTGAGTTCACTGTTTCATTGAAAACAACCCTACGTGACCTCTACTATTCAGACATATTTTTTTCTCAAACATTCAAATGAGTCGTCCTATGAACAAAAAGGGGAATTAACTCAGATCTTCTGTAAATTACTGTCTTACATCCACTCATCTATTTACCACAGAGATTATTACTTTGTCTCTATTTCCCAGATGCCTATTAATCTTTCAGCTATTTCTTTTGTGCACATCTGCATGTTTAAGCGCCACCTCTTCCATCTGCACTCTCCTTTTCGTAGCGTTCCCTCTAACTCCTGCCAATGATGGAGGTGACATGAACAAGCTTCTTCTGAGTAGTCCAAGGGCCAGCCAGCCAGGATTAAGGGGATGGTTGATTAGCAGCAAGTCAACCAATGGATGAGCTCTTCCTGAATATTTCCTGGCACTGTGTCACTAACTGGGCTTTTCTCCATGGCCAAGCCTCTGATTTTACTGAATTTTATTATCCTCCAGGGTTCAATTCCTTTGCCAAATGTTGAATCTGGCTAATGGGTCCAGAAGATATTAGATGGTATGGCAGATAGCAGACAAGGCGATCGTGTAAGATTCTTTTCTTTAGGAAACCAGGGTAAATGTGGATTTGCATTTTGTACATTACAGTCACAAGACAGTAAGATAGACATTATTATATAACATCAGACTAATTGTCTGTTTTGTCTAGTATCCAGTGGCAGTGCTATTTGCTTCAGATGATGTTGCAAGAAATACTGTAGTAGGCAATTAGGGATTAACCTCTCCATAACAGAAGTTTCTTAATTCCCATCAGTTAATGATTAGCTTATGCTCTGAAGCATGAAGGTTTATATCCCTTATGAATTTTTGTTTAATCTAATATAATTGCAGATGTTCTTGTTATCCATATAGCTGCTTATCCTGTTTTGTTCTTTTTTTTTTTTTTCTTTTGATCCTACTGTGTTCTTGGCCTCAGTGATATCCCATGGTAATAAATATTATGGAAGTAAAATCTCTATTCCCAATATTGTCCCTTATTTTAGAATATAATTACAGGGAAGTATACAGAAAATAGGGAAGTTGTGCAGATGGGAATATACACTTTGCATATAGACATTGCTTTCTAAGCAGGGCGATGTGAACTCATTCAATATGCAAATATTGAAGTACTAGATTGTTCTCCTCCTACTACGGAGGGTAGGATTTATCCTGCCTAGCATCAGTATCTGAGTATGTCACCTCAGACTCTGTTTTGTAGTGAAAAATATAATTTGGGAGAGAATACCTCTGAGTTGTGGTAGATGTCCATTGTAAGAAGTGATGGAACACACGGTGAAAGTACCACTTTTCCTCTGTTCAGCATGATACTAATTTTGAAAATGATCTCAGGTATAGATGTTTATAATATAGACATCTATTTTTAGTCAAATTATGAATGGTTAAATTCCAAAAGCAATGTAGGAGCTTGGATATTTCCAGAGGTTCATTTTGCCTAATAAATTCTGGCTCTGTAGGAACCTGTCTCTGCTGACTACATGCAGAGCATAGCACAAATTAATTCCTGCCTTCCTGAAAGCCATCACAGAGGCTTTTGCCTTGTCCAATCATGTCTGTTTTCCCTATTCTGTATTTCTCAATTTATATTTTAAATATGCATGTGTGCATTCCTTGTCGTAAATGTAAAGTGAGTATTTCCTCAATCGCCAACTTAGGCAGGGCTGCTCACGGAGTCAAGGTGGCTCAGAGGTGTTCTGCCTTCCATTCTGGGAACAGAAGCAGCATATCCCTGGCAATAACTTAAACTTCATTCTGTGGGAGAAACTGAAGGAAAAGCAAGCCAGGTAAGTAAAGGTAGGGGTAAGACACCATTACTCCTGACCTCAACAGGTAGCATGGTGGAAGACTGGTCACAATATCAGTAACTTTCTGACCATTCTTCCTTCCCCTAAAAAGAGTGAAGTTAGGATGACCCTACAGTAGCATCTCTGGCTTTGAAATTCTGCTAGAAAAGACTTTGAGAACTAAGACTTGGGAACCTCTGTCATCACAAGTGCCCATTTCCATTTTACCATCTCACCTTTTGCTTTTTTTTATGATCTGAGACACATAGTCCACTTTTAATCCTTAATTACAGAGTGTGAAAATGTAACCTTATGCAAATCTACGTGTTTGAGCAGCTTTCAAGTTCACAAGGAAAAGATGCCAAGGAAGAAAGCTTTCCCACTTTGAACAACAGGAAAAGTTGTTTTCTTAACAACTTTTTTTTTCTTAATGAACCCCACATTCATTAAGGGTTGTGATTTGGTAAAAGATAGAGCAAAAAAAAGAAAAAACTAAAAAAACCCAAACAACAACACAAAAAAATACAAAAAGAATACACCAAAAAAATAGAGGACAAACACTTTAATGTTTTTCTATATTCTTACTGACCCCAGTCAGATTACTAAGGGCTCTGATGATGACCAGAAACTAGAAAGGAATGTGTGGGAGATAATCTTCCAGTGCTGGGAGCCACTAGAGCAGCTCAGCTGCTCCTCCTGAGAGCTCCCAGGGAGCCAGTGACGCCCATGTTTGGGTCCTTAACACCCAGAGATGTCAACAGCAAATTGGAAACCCAAGTGCAGATTAGATGAGCAAATACCACTGTAGATTTGGGCTGTAAACGTTAAAGTGAACTCTGTGCTTTGACTCCAAGGCAACCTGAGGCCATCTGCTGTGACTTGGTGTCAGCCTGCTCCCCTCACACCTGTCCTACCACATCTTAGAATATATAAGTACACAGAAATTACAGGATGTAATATAATTTGATTGTATTGATCCTGACTCATTTTTCTGTCCCTGAGCAACAAGGAACCAGGATGATTAGAAATCCAGGATATTATCTGGAGAACCTGGAAGCCTGACTGGCAGTTCTTCATTTCTGCTGGGTCTCAAAACACATAGGCAAGATAGGTGAGAACTGGGACATGGTTTTGTGTTGTGTCTCTCAAAATGAGACCTAAACTGACTAATGACTGTTAAAAATACCAAGTTTCTCAAGGTGTTTTTTTTCTTTTCTCAAACAAAGTCATGATCCTGTGGATGGATTCAGGAGGAGAGGCTCACTGATGGTAGATTTTTGTTTAAATGGATTTCCTGAAAGATTGCTTGGATTAAGTATGATTTGTTCTATTTTCAGTCAAAGAAAATAGCTGTTATTTTACAGTAACATTTAATAAAGGCTTTCTGCAAAATAGTCAATGGTGTTATATTATATCTCTGTTACAATATTACTAATGGAAAATGGCAACCTGAAAAATAAGGTAAAACCAAATTGGTTTTGTTTAGAGGAATAATTTTGATTTCCCAGAAAATAATGAGCCCATCACTATATGTTACTTTGCATTTACTTTTGAATATGCAAAATAGCAATATTGTCTGTGTCTGCTTAATTCTGTTTGACAATAACAAAATAAATTTGCTATTGTTTATTAGAGATTTTCAGGGAAGCCAGCTAACTTGTCTTAGATTTGAATTTCAAATACAACCTTTTTAAAAAACATAGGCAGAGATATTAATCTAAAATATTGATAAGAAATTTACATCACAGAATATCTAATTGTAGTCACAGTTCTCACATTAACAGTCACTTGCTGTTTGCTTTTGGAATTAAAATCACAATGAGCTGGCACTCTCAGGTGTATTTCAGCATATGTCACTTTTGCATATGAAAGAATAAATGCATAGAGGTATCTGAAAGCAAAACAAAACCAAGCAAAACAGCATCTTTATTTTAGAAATACCTTTCATTGTTCACAGGAGTAAGAGCTTCTTGATCATAGAGACTTTAGACACTTGAATTTGAGCAATTATAGCTAACTTTTATATTATACCTAATTCAAGCAACATATTATAGTTTCATACATCTTGAAGTTTTAATGCAAAAACATATAAAAATGGTTCTATTACAATCACTCACTTAAATACCATTTTGGTGGTGGAAGTGGTGGAGGTAAAATAAGAAATACAGACTATTATTTTACCATATATAGAGAAGATAATGTGTTTTAATTGAATGAATAGTGGTAAGTTGCAGACAAGACAAAGACCTTTTATCCTTGTGGTAGGATAAAAAGCAACAGACAATTTTCTGTGAGGAAATTTCTGCTTAGAACATAGGAAGAAGTCTTCCTTTTTTTTTTTTCCATGATTGAGTCTAAAGAGAAAAATATTCCCAGGGAAATTGTGGAATATCCATCCATAGCTAAGCAAGACTTGGAGGAACCTGATTTAGCTCTAAATTTGAATTTGCCTTTGAAGTTGGCCCTGCTTTGAATAGGAAGTTGGATCACATGACCACTGAAATCTCTTTCCATCTAAATTATTCTGAGTTTCTGATTTCAAGTAAATGTAGCCTGAAAATCAAAATAACAAATTGGAAGAGAACTAAATATTAATAGGAGTTCAAACAAGTGGCATGGGATGTGCAACGTAAATTAACACCATGTAAAAAGGGTCAATGTTCTCTTCAGTGTCAGCCTTATGCTCGATTTATTGTGGTATTGCATTTTCAAGTGCAGTCTTATGGGAAAATTCCTGAAGTGTAAAACAGATACGTTTGGTAAAAAGATAAGAATAAATTTGCTCCACAACTCCCTCCTCCCTCTGCACTGCTAAACCCCATAACCCCTCAAGGTTTCCCTCTCTAGACCACAGAGACAACTTACAAAGTTTTGTGAAAAAGGAACGATATTTTAGACATTTCTACAGCAAAGAAGTTTCAAGTGTAACAAAAGATCTTGCAGGCAGCAGCAAAGTGTATTTTATTCAACATTTCAGATATTATGATGCATCTCTCCAGAGCCTCCATAGGAATTTATTTTATCATGCAAGCTAATGATGATTTTGACAAATGACTTGACATAATTTCCTTTCTTTTTTGAATTATCAGGTTCTGGGGTTTCTTAGAAGGAAAAAGATTTTGATTGTCCTGTTGTCAATGAATGACAATGGGAGATTTATGACTAAATATTTATTGAATATACATTATTTTGTACATGTATCATGAATTGTGTTGAGAAGCCTGTTTAATGAACCATATTTCCTAAATAACTTTTGAAGCATTTTAAGAAATATGATGACTTCTATTTATTTTGAGATACTAATAAATCATGCTTTCCTCGTATATTTTGTAGGATAATATTCTAACTACTGTAACTGAAATATATTTAGTGAATCATCTATTATTCCCTTAGATTTCTGAAGTGACATAGATTCTAGTTTTTTATTGATTAGCTTTGAGTTTGCCAGGTTGTCATCTTCCAGTTTTTTTCTAAGTACAAGGGAATGGTCAAAAGACCAAACATGCAGCTTTTTACAGAGGTAAGCCAGAAAAAACGCTTCAATAATATTTTAATGCCTCAACACAGAGGTGGCTGTATATTGATGGCTTTCCAGATCTTTGTTGAACTTTACATTTGGCAGCTGCTTGCCTCCTACAAAACCTCCCTGTCTCATCATCATGTCTGCTTTTTCTCATAACATGAATTGCTCAACATATGTAGGAAGTGCTTCCCAGAGCAATTTGCTCATGAAGTAAACCCCCATAGCAAAAGAAAAAAAATTCTTGGCAATATGATTTAACAAGAATAGTATATGAAAAATATTGATTTTGCCCCTTCAACTGATAAGAAAATTGCTGGATGAAGTGGTAATCAGCACTGCCACCCTTAAGTGCTAAGCTCAAGGAGAGGAATTCATCAGGCTGATGCACTTTCTTTAAGGTCTCTCTGTAAATGGACAAGGGTTATTTGGTGTTGCTATTGAGATTAGCAACACCCACCATGCTGAACAGTAGGAAATGCATGGCATTAAGAAACATAACAGATAAAGGATCAAAGGATACCAGAAAACCTCTCTCTTGGCGTTGGGAGCTCTCAACAGTTTACACTGGGTTTTCATCCTGGAAGGTTTTGAATCTACATGATGGATAAAAGCCATTTGGCTGTGGGGTATTAAAAGAGAATGTATTTCCATTCCTCTCATTAACTGGCCCCACTGTGCAGACAGGAACACAAATGATGGGATCATGGAGGGGGAAAGACTTGTATCTCCCATATGTTGATAATTCATTGACCTGAGGATAAAGGGTCCTAGGTTGTTTATACATTTAATGCCAAAACATTCATAAAAAATAGGACATGTCCCTCTTTCCCTGCCAATTTCTTTTTTTTCAGAAATGGCTGAAAAACAGATAAAAGACTTATTATAGACTGTGCCTACTGGATCAGAATAAGCAAATCTGCTTCTGGTTAGCTATCACACTACAAGAAGATCAGTGCAGAACTATAGCTCAGTAATTATTTCTTCTCTTTGGATCCACATTCCTTTAGCTGATCAATGCATGAAGCTAAAGCAGCAGCTCTGCGAAGAATGACAGATGCATATCAAGAATTTGTAATGTAATCTATGAAATTCACTCACAGCAGGATATGATTTACCAGGAGCCTATTGATTGAGGAATAAATGTTATTTTACATTTAAAAGAATACGTTTCAATAATGCTGGAGCTTCAGCTCCTGGGTTTTGAAGGGTCCTATTTTTATTCAATATAAAAAAAATCCTGTGATTTTATTACATCATGCATACTACCCAGAAAACCTATCAAAGTTTCTTCAGAGGTCCAACATTCCCCATTTTGCTTGTAGTTTGAGGCAAATACAGTTAGTGGCAGGGACTTTTTAATTCTTTGAAAACTGCTGTTTTGGGAAGAGAACCTTCACTGCTTTTAACCACCACAGATCTATAGATCAAAGGCAAAGAAGCCAATTTGCCAATTAACACTATGTAAGGTCTTGGACGAGAGTGCTGCCTTTTTCACAGAGCTCATCCCACAGGAGCACAGGACACACCATGCCCTGCTGAAATTAGAGAGCCATGTCAGAAAGGTGTTGTGCTAAAAGGCAATGAGAATTTGTCTTGGAGCTCATTAATGAATTTTTCCTTCAGTACACCGACCCATTTCATATGTTTCTTGCAATTCTTTTTTTTTTCTCTTTCAAGTAACGCAATATGCTTCTCCTTAGACAGTCCAAGGTTAACAGTATTCCTTATAGTCTCATAATATTTTGCTGATTGGTTATATACCAATCATTTTTTCCACAAAAAAGCTTTCAATTAACCCCCCAGTGATTGGGAGGTGGAATTTCCAGATTAGTGTTGGAGAATTCCACCTCCTATCACCAGGGGTTTAATTGAAAACTTTTCTGAGAAAAAATAATTGGTGCAAAAACATCAGTAAAATAACCTAAAATTCAAGGGACTCTGTTAATTTCTGTCTATTTAAAGGAAAGAAAAAAAAATAGGAACATTGAACAAGCAATAAACAATATTATTACAGCAAAACCAAGATGAAAAGGAAACTTGCGAAATGGCCCTGCAAAGTCACAAAGTGCAGGAAAACTTACCTTTAATTTAAGTTACCATATACTAAAAGCAAGCAAGAGAAATTAGCCTGTGTTAGAAACTGTTTCAGAATCAGGTGATTTGCTTCAGACTCAGAGACATAAATCACATTTTAATAATCTCTCTCCCAGTATGAAGCCTCCATACAATCTGATATGTAGGGATTTTTAAGTAGGTGCTTTCTTTGCATAACAAGAAGCTGCAATAAATTAAGTGGAGCCCAGGAAATCTTATAATGCAACTGTGTAAGGAAAGAAAAGGTGCAACCTAAATATACTATTGCAAATATGTATATCTTTGCTAATAATGAGAAATATCCAATGTGAATGAATGCATCTGTGTGCAATAAATCTGTCTGAAAATTATATCTTTGGTATTGCTCAAATACATATTTTTCTTGCATTAAGTATAACAGACTTTGACCAGCAAATTATGAAAAAGATTAAGATATGCATCAGCAGAGAGATTTATGTCTAGTGTTGACAAATTATTCATTAAAGTTTTATGCTACAGGCCCAGAGAGAGTATTAAATAAGAATATTATGGCAGTTCTTATAAGTGTATTCATCTTGACTAAGAAGAGGTCGTGATAAAGTTTAGGACTGTTTACTTACTAAGCTTCTTTAATTAGGAAAAATAGAAATAAATGTTCTCCATTTGGCTTCTTTCACTGATTTCATCTTTATTACTTCTCTCTCCCAATATTGTGAAAGATCAACATCAATAAAAGTAAATCTATTACATGCAATTTGACAAATCATTTGCTTAATGATTTCTAAATATAGAGAAAATATAAAATTTCCTTCTGAAATTAACAGCACTCTTTTCCTTGTGAAAATAAGCAGACATAGCTTTGTATCTGAAGTGATCATTAGTGAATAAACAAGGTAATTATCTCTGAAAGGAGCTACTTTCAGTGAAAAACAACCGTATATTTCTACTGTAAAACACAGCACTCTGTGTTCTATTTTGCCATACATTATCCTTTTCTGCTGTCAGGTGAAAATTCAACCAATGGCTATTTGATTACTTTGGAAACATTTGAATTGATTTTTATTACCTGATTTTGTACCTCTATAAGGAAGATATATGACCCCTCTTCTTGGAAGAACCGAACAACTTCTCTCTCGGTTTGATGGAACATGTAACAGGCAGGTAGAAGAGAGAGAAAACCACATTACCAGTGGGAAAAAATGCTGCTGAGTTTGGTGGAAAGGAGGACAATATAATTTTCAAAAAAACATTTCTTCTCTACTAATGTGGCACCTTGCAAGGGTCCAGAGGAACAGGAGTTCCTTTAATAATCACTGAATACCTCAAAATCTCTGCAAATAATAATATTTGCAGTACGTTAATAATATATAACAATTTTTTTTCACAATGCTTAGTGTGAATATGAACAGTAAAAATCAAGACTTGATTATTTTTTACTGAATGCTGATCATCTTAACTGAGACTTCCATCCAGTGGTACTCTCTATGTTGATTAAAGCTCACAAATAACCTGTTTGAACATAAAGTGGGGAAAGCAAGACTTTATGAGCACACCCAAAGAATAAACACCCCTGAGTTGCACTCTGCTTTCTGCCCTGGCTTTCACCCAGCACGACATATACTTTATTACCTGTACAATTTAGTGCAAAACCACAAATGGAATATTACAATTTCTTCTGAAAAGTTACAGTGGGAAGGAAGAATGTCCTCTGCACAGAGAACTTCTGTTTTCCCAATAGTATCATGGATTCCATTCTATTACATAACCAGCCTGTACAGGCACTATAACAACTGCTCATAGGTGATTTCCTACAAAAACTGGCACAATGTAATTTTGAATATGCTGTTGTGAGTGGCCCCACAATTTGTTGAATGATTTAGAAGAAACAAACAAAAAAAAAAGATAAAAAAGTGGCTGCAGTTTTTTATCACTCTTTTTCATTTAAGGGTAGGTGGTTTGTGCTTTGTGGTTATTTTGTTGGGTTTTTTGGGTTCCTTTTGCTTTGTTTTGTCCCTGAGCCTTTGTATTGCCTTTATATTATGTGGTTTTAGACTGTATCAGTGACTGCCCTATGCTTCAGTGTGACATGTTGCACAAGGGAAGACTGTCAACACATGCATGAAAAAGATGGCATCTCCTTTTTATTTTTCTTTCTACAGTAACACTGAACAAAGAAAAAAATCAAGGAATAAAAAAGGCTTTTGTCACATGTCTGTAGGAAAAATTACAAACTTAGCTTCTAACTACATAGTTATATGTACTTTCTTGATGAATTCTGTTCTAGAAGGAATAAAACCCCTTTGTCCAAATATTTTCTCCTCTCCTCTCCTCTCCTCTCCTCTCCTCTCCTCTCCTCTCCNATAGTATCCTCTCCTCGCCTCTCCTCTCCTCTCCTCTCCTCTCCTCTCCTCTCTTTACAGCTTTTAGAAAAAGTATTTATTTAAAACCTAAGAAAGAGATAGAAGAAAATTGTTTAATAAGCAAAAAAAATTTGTCCTTTATATGATTTTAACACCAGCCCTGGGAAACTCACGCAGTTTATAGTAGATGCCATTGCCTCCCTAATCTTCATGGTTCTTGTAGTTCTGTTTCAAAGCTGCATGGAAAGCAGATATGTCACAATGAGATTCCTTAAACAAAAACCTTCTCTTCTGAAAGTAAGCATTTGTTCTCTGTTTTTCTGGATAGTTGATTGTATGCTTGGAAAATTAACACACTATTCTGCTCTTGTAATTCCATAAGAATGATACACAGGAGCAATCGTGCATGTTCTCATTAAAACTGACTCATTTCCAGGAATTAAACACTTGAAACAGTGGCAAAGGAAACTCTGAACTGATCAAAATCAGGTGTCTAAGACCTCATTCTACAGCTATCTGAAAGCATGAGTGAATATATTGGTAAAACTGTTCAACTGAGCCTGCTTATTTTCTCCAGCTTTACTGTAATGGAGAAGTTGAACAAGCAGAGATACCCAGTAAGGAGGTGCAAAACTCATATTCTGGTGTAAAACTAAGCTTCAGCAAAGGAAATTTATGCACTTCTAGGTGTTCAGAATATATGGCATGCTGTTGCGTTTCCCTAGAGAATGGTTTGTCCCATCCTGAAAACCGCTGTGACCCCCTACAGCTGTGACTGTTAGATCTAACCCTATACTTGTCAGTGGGTGATTGGCTTGGGGCCAAAGAACACCCACCCCCCAGACCTCAGATAAAACCTCACACCGCCATTTGCCCTCTCTCTTTCCCTCCTCCTTCTGGAGAATAAACATCTGGAATAGAGCCTCTGCCATCTCATCTGGTTTCCTTGAACTTCTTTCCTCTTCAGAATCCCCTAGACTGGGCTAGTGTAACGGTACAAGGGGCTGATAGAGGGAACAAGTTCAGCATGCAAGTCCCATACATGTCACATAGTTCAAACCCCAGTATTCTTCCCACACTAACATTTGAAAATGTTCCTGTTGTGCCAAAGATGTTCTAGCACTGAACATATTCACTTTTGCATTATCTGTCATACAGTCTAATTCTAGCTATCAGAATTGTTATCTATATTTGTATGTACATTCTTATTTCTGCTTTTTATTCCATCATTTCTTACATTCTAATCTACTCTTTTGACCTTCTTTCCTCCATTTGCATATATAATCCTTCTCATATTTTTTATTTTAAATCAATTCCTATAATCCATTACTGTGTAATAGCACTTGTCATCAATAGAAATGAAATCCCCAACACATTGAAAGAAAGAGAATTTTCAGGTACTGGTTTCTAGTAGCAAGTTGTAATAGAAGCAGTGGGGAATCCTATTTGCATAAAAAAATCCATATTTGATGCAAACTGATGCAACTTTCACAATGGGTATAAAATTTTCCTCTACCCTTGCACCATGGGCACAAAGCAGATAATACTGTATGACAGTGCTACAGAATTATTTTTCATGAGCTTTAGTCTGAGATCTATAATAAAAGTAGGAGTGCCTTGATAATTAACAAGACTGGTTCCAAGCCTCCCACTCTCACAGTGTAATATTAGGAATTAAGCATAATGCTACAAATCCTGATCACAGAAAAAAAGTCCAACATTTGATGAGAAGAGTGGAATGCTTCATTGTGAAAGAAAAAGAATATTTTTCAATAAAGTTTGAATAAAATACCCAACAGTAAACAAAAAAGAATATTTAAAATAAATGCTGTTAGACCTGACAAATCAAGTCCTCATGTCATTCATGGATCCAGGTATTTTTTTAGCTTCTGTATGACTGACAAGTGGCAGAATCTGAGAGTCCAAGCATAACTGAGCAACAAATGTATGAACAGATAGATAGGGTGTGTGACTGAGTCTGAAATCACTAGATTTATCAGAACACACTGCAGCACTCCTCAAGCAGACTAAAAATGGTGATCTAAAAAATTCAAATTTCTCAACTCCATGTCAGCAAAGCACTAAGATTTTCTGGCAGTACTCATGGTGTGATTCCCGTATCTTTGCATATGGTAGAGGAAGTCAGGTTTCCCCACTGAATGCATCAGCAGAAAAACAAGCAATTTCATTAAGCTCTGGCTGAATTTCACTGGGTGTTTTTCAAAAGCAATATATTCCTAATAAGCATTTTGGTCTTGCTGAATCAGCTCCTTCTGGGAAGAAAAAACTCCTAAACAACTTTAATCTGTACCCAATAGATATTTCACCTTGAGGATTTGTCAAGTTAATAGAGCCTACCCACTTAGAGAAAGAGGAAGGAGGCCTTTCTAATTGGTGCCTAACAGCTTACACTTAAGGGTCATTAAGACGAAATACTGGAGATAACAGTCTTAATGTCTCCAGTCCACTCTCATGGGGGAGCACTCAAGGTAGCCTGAACAAAAGGGAACAAGACTGAAAGACCCAAAGACACAGCAGGATCTGGGCTGGCTAAAAGGATGAAGATTGATTTAGTTCTGCCCCAGTAACTTAAGAGAAGAATTTATCTCATTTGACTTGTAGTGAAACATAAGATTAGGTGCCAATAACTACAAGATGGATGGAGATGTAGAATATAAAAGTTATGCACCATTGCTTTAAAATATGTGTTTTCTGATGTATGTCGAAAATGCTAAATAGAATTATTTGATTCTAGGCAAGAAGTTGGCCAAACCCACCAGCTGAAGTTTCTGAATGGAATAAAGGACAGCTGCTTGAAACCCATTCAGTCCAACCCACAAAGTGAAAAGCATTTAAAAAGAAAAATATGACCCCATCCGAGAACTGCGGTTTCCAAGCCGCAACAAGAAAAGCCAAAGATGGTTGCCCCCGCTGAACTCCCAGACCCCACTTGCACATCAGACACTGAAGTTCAGCCCCAAAGCTGTCTCATGGCTGTAATATGAAATACAGCCTGTAACTAAGGCACATCAGCTGCACAGACATCATGCCCACTGGAGACCACAGTTGTGCTCACCACCCGAGCGTTGCAGAGGTTCAGCTCACCCTGTCCTGAGATGGGCTGTTTCTCATAACTCTTCTCTGTAAATACCCAAGACAGCTATAAAAAAAGGTGAGGCTGAAAGGTCAAACAATTAGCTTTCCTATTTGTGAAGAAATAGCTTTTCTAAGCTTATTAATGGAAAAATACAGGATGAGATCGCCAGTTACTATAAATCAGTATAACTCTGCTGATTTCAGAAGGGCTGTGCTGTCTTATACAAACAGAGATTATATTGTCTCTAATATTAAATAATAATAAAAATCTTACACTGAAATAGTCTTGTTACATTTGGTGAAATACATGCTGAAATGCCATATGCATGTTTTCCTAAGCAAATTTAATTCAATTTTCATACATCTTCCTGTTTCCTTAAATTTTATTTGTCTTCTGTAGGATGCCTGCCTATTTCAGTTCACTTGATAGATGGTCCTCACTGAACAGATTTAAATATTGCTGTGCTCAGAAAAGTTCAGCTTATCTGTTTTCCTCTCTGATACAAGACTTTCATTCAGTAGATCCTATAATGAGTCTAAAACCTTGTGCTTGCTAAAGCCTGCCAACTACAAAGACATCCTGCAAAAGACTTTGGGGTTCAAAAACTGTGGGATTAATTTTCCCTTTTCTCTTCTTCTGGTGTATGACCTACTCTGGTAAATAGTTTATCTATCAGTCAAGTATGTTAAATTATGAGGTGATTCTCCCCCTCTGCTCTGCTCTTGGAAGGCCCTACCTGGAGTACTGCCTCCATCTTGGGGACCCTTAGCACAAGGAAAGGATGGATCTTTTAAAGCAGATCCAGAGGATGGTTACTAGGTGTGCAAAGGGATGGAGCATGTCTCTTACGAAGAGCAGAGGGAATTTGAGTTCTTCTGTCAGCAGAAGAGAAGGCTCAGGGAGATCTTATTGTAAACTTTTGTCATACGAAGTTGGTTTCTAAGATGGAGAGAGACGTTTTACCAGGGTCTGTAGTGGCAGACTACAGAGTGGTAAAAGTCTTAAAGTGAATGAGGGTAGATTTAGATTAGACATAAGGAAAATATATTTTACAATATGGGTGGTGATGCATTAGAACAGTTTGCACAGAGAAGCTGTGGATGCCCCATCCCTGGAAGTGTTCCAGGTCAGGTGGGATGGGGCTTTGAGCAACCTGGTCTAGTGAAAGCTGTCCATACCCAGGGGAATTTGAGTCAGACTAGATGTTTTTTGAAGGTTCCCTTTCAACACAACCCATTCTGATTCTACAGTTCTATGACCTCTAGATGTCTCTTTGCAAAACAGCATACTTGAGTTGTAGCAAAAATACTGTAATGACAAAAAAAACCCTCAAAACACAACATCAAAAAAACCCCAACACATTTCACAATCAATCCTGACATTTGGTAGAGTGCAGCTACTACTAACACTGCAGCACTGAGGGGTTTTGGCTCACAGCTGGAAGCACTATAAAACTTTCATCCCTTAGGAATGTGCAAATTAAAAGTGATATATAACATTTACCATTGGTTAGTATGGACTTAACCAGAGATGTTAGTACATTAACCATACTCCCAACAGACCCATGTAATACTTCAGCCAGCATTCTGCAACTCTGATAAGAAGAGCATTTCCTAATGGCAAAGGATAATATTTAGTTTTAATTACATATCCTCTCTAAGTATGTGGCTTTTTGGAGCTTAATCATGTGTAGAGTGTGATTATGGCTACATTTCATAATCAAGACTTGCTTAAAAAAAATCATCTAAACAGAATTTTGTGCTAAGGTTATTCTTGACATCAGAACAAGGAAATCTAAGCAAAGATGTTATAGCAAATTGAAGCATAAACTTAAGGAAAACTATTTTGCTTTCACCTTCATAACAGTCAAATAAAATAATTTCTCCGGGTAACTTAAATGCCAAAGTCCTTTGTTGTATTCAACTTCATATGTTTCAAGTCTGGGGCTTCACTTTTCACAGCATGCTTACAATTTCCATCACATAAATCATAGAAAATGAAAATGAATAATATGCACAAGCAGTTCCTTATGACATTTCCAGCACACAGTCTTCATTATGTTTCTTCATTTTAAATAAAAATTAACTATGCTTAGAGCTGAGCAATGATGTCAATACATTATGTATATAAAACCAGGACTAATCATTCAAGCACATGCATCTATTTTGGACTGCACTAACTATCTGCAAAGAGACAGGATGATGACATTAATACAAAACTGGTTCTTTCTTTGTTGTTGTTATATGCCAGGGAAAATAGCTGAGCAGATAATGATGTTAGAGGGTTGGCTTTCCAAACATGCATGCTTTTTACTTTTTCTTTTGTAGATTATGAAGAGTGTTTCTATTTTCTTATATTTCACTTTTTTTTCTGTTTAGAACTAGAAAAGTCACAAAATAAATGTTTTATTTAAAAATAGTGAAATAGTCTAGCCTAAAAAATGAGCGCGGTTTTAAGGGAAAGCATTTGAATGAAAAATTTTTATTATCACTCTCACCATTAGGAGGCTCAAAATCCCCCCACACTCTTTGTGTTTTTCTCAGAACACAAACCCAGACATTCTGTTTTGGGGAATGTTGACATTATTTGTATACCCTTCTTTTTTATAAACTCACTTCAATTTCTCTTTTCCTGTCTCCTTCTCTTCCCATTTGTTTTGTTTAGATCACTTTCTCTTATTTTGACTAGAAACCTTAATAGAGACATTTCACAGAAATAGGCACATTCCTTTGAAAAACGATGATATGAAGAATTATCATTTTATAAGCAGAATGATACCAACAATTTTTTGACTGAATTTACTTTGAATTTACTTTGAAGTCCCTCACTGTTGCCAAAGTGGCTTTGATCCTGAAAGATCTTCATCTCTATGGATTTCACAGAAAAACTGGAAAACAGACATATTAAAGTCCAGAAAAGGACCTTGTCCTACTCACAGAATTGACATCTTTTTCTCAAATCATTGTGTGGACTTTCTTACAGCAAAATGAGACTAGTCCAAGGAAGTTGGCAGATTTCATGCAAGATTTATTTAAAGGATTCAGCTATATAAGGTGGAAGATTTTTTCCCCCTTAAAATTATTGGTTTATCTTCATTGATTATCAATAGAGTATAAAAGGGTAACTTAGAACATCAGATTTTCTGTTGATATTTCCTGTCCAAGGCAAAGTGTCTTGATAAATGACTATGCAAATCTATGTGACTATTGTTATGGGATGCAGAGTTCCAAACTCTTACTTAAGACAGAATAACTAAGACTGTAAGATAGATAATAAAAGTATATATGTTAGCATAGGTACTTTATAGGAATATACATATTTACACATATATTCATCACATTTGCATACAGTCTCACTTCATATGTGAAATGACTTTAGTATCATGCTAATTCTGCCCCTCTAAGAATTAGAAGTGATTTTTAATGTCGCAAATAAGCATTCAAGGATAATAATACAAGTATGTTAAATGAAATGTCAAATGACTTACAAAAAGCTCTTAAAATTAATAAATATGTATGAGATAAATGAGTCTCGTTGTCAAGTACTCCACGTAGTGATACAAAAGATTTACTTTTTTTTCAGCTGGATTCTCTTGCTACCTAAATTCAAACAAAATTCACTGATTCAATCACGGTTTTCCAGCATGATTCCCAGGAAAAGCATATTTTCTTCAAAAGGAGATTGGGATGTCACAGACATGAATATCACCTACTGCAGCCTATTGCACATTTCATTCTTGCTCAGCTCTGCCACTCATGTGGCCTGTGATCAGCAGCTGAAGGAGAGACACCAGTAAGAGATTGAGATTACTTATTACAGGATCCTGGCACAGGTGTTACTTCACTTAAGCAATAGAAAAAACTTGTTTCTAGCTTAGGAAACCTGGGAACTATATGTAGTCAGAGAATAGCGTTAGTCATCACGGACATTATGAGAAAACTGCTTGCACAGAAAGTTTTTCAAGTAGGAACTTGAGTGAACTCCAGTTGGTTTCAATTTAAACCTCCAGAAAAATGGGAACAATGGTATTTAAAATAACATTGGGTATTTTCTAGGGTATTGAAATTCTAATTTATCAAGTGTTCTGTGATCTTTGGTTAACTGCAAGATTCAAAGTGTTATATGGCTCATTATTTTAATGAGAAATCTCATGTAGGTAAGAGAGGTGTTACTCTTAATAAAGGGAAAATATATAGGAAACAAACTACTGCACTATGAGAACATATGCTGTGGTATGGGGTCGAATAAAACTGTAAGGAACCTTCAGTGGGAAAAATATGTATTCTATAAGGTAAATCAGAAGCATGGACCGTGTCCTTGAAGATTACAACCATATGTTCACTTCAAAGGTTAGAATGCTGGTGACAGTATTTCTGTATACAAAATATCAGAAAAAAATCATAGCAGAGATCTTTGCTTAATTAATTTGAATACTTAATGTCTTCACCTTCAATATAACACAAAAACTTAGCAGAGAACTTCCCCACTAATTTTTTCTTTCATAGAATCATAGAATGGCTTGACTTGGAAGGGGAACTTGCATAGATCTTACCCTCCCTTCCATGGGCACCTCCCCCTAGACCAGGTTGCTCCCAGCCCCAACCAGCTTGGACACTGCCAGGGATGGGGCATCCACCAACTCTCCAGGCAACCTGTGCCAGAGCTTTACAACCCTCACAGTAAAAAATTACTTTCCAACATCTAATCTTAACCTGACCTCCTTCCATTTGAAGACATTGTCCCTTGTTTTATCACTTCAGGACCTGGTAAAAAATCTGTCACCATCTTTCACGTAAGCAGCATTTATGTATCTTTAGGACGCAATAAAGTGTCTGAGCTTTCTCTTCTACAAGCTGGACAATTTCAACTCTCTCAGCCTTTCTTCACAGGGGGCATATTCCATTGCTTTGAACATTTTCATAGCCCTCCTCTGGACCTGCATTAAAAGTTCTGTATCTTTCTTGTATCATCCCAGAGCTGGATGAAATACTCCAGCTGAGATCTCACAAGAGCAGAATAGAGGAGGGCAATCATCTCCCTTGACCTACTGACCTCATTTCTTTTCATGCAGCCCAGGATACAGTTGGCTTTCTGGACTGTGAACACACATTTCTAGCTCACACTTCCTTTTTCATTCACCAGTATTCCCAAATTTTTCTCGCTGGGGCTGCGTGGAATCCATTCATCACTCACTGATAGGGGTGTTTGCCCTAACTCATGTGCAAGACCTTGCACTTGGCCCTGCTGAATTTCAAAAGGTTCACATGGTCCCGCTTCTCAAGCCTTACAAGTTCTCTGGAGATGACTTACCACACAGCTTGGGTTCTTATTCTCCTTATATATGATGTGTTCTGTGCTGCTAACAACTCTGCTTGCCCTTCACTGCATCATTCCTGGTCTTGAAGTGTCTTTGCTGTGAGGGGGAGGACAAGATGAGTTATGGTGGCCTCCAAAGTGAGCTCACAGGTGGCAGACACCAAGGAATTACCACTTCCTTCAGTCTTCTGGTTAATACAGTTTAGTGTGGGACTGTCAACCATAGGGGTATTCTGCACACTTCTTGTCCATCATGACCTACTTCAGGTCCTTTTCCAGAGCTACTTTCCAACATGGGAACCTGTACTGGTGCATGTGCTTATTCCATCCCAGGTGAAGGAGTCTCTGTTTGTCCATGCTGGGTTTCATGATATTTCTATAAAGCCAATTATCCAACCTGTTGAGAGGCTCTGCTTTTCCCCCATCCACAGCTTCACTACAACCTATTGTCACACTTGAAATTTCTGAGGGTGGATTCCATCCTGTCATCCTGCTGATTAATAATTATATTAGACAATATCTGTCTTGGTATTGACACCTCAGGGCTAAAAAACCCTTACTGGTTGAAATTCAAACTGCTGATCACTGCTGTAGTGCATTTTATTCACTTTTGCTTTTCATTTCTTATTCATGTAACCACAGACTCCTGAGGGTTTATATTTTTTATATAAAAAGAATGAAGTTTTTATTAAATATAGGTGAAATGACAAGTTTTTGGAGATAATTAATCCAAATACTATATAATTTTGTCTTGGGATTTTGACATGCAAGTATCCAAATTATGGATAAAATCCTTTGTGTACAACATTGTGTCTAAGCTGATGATAAAAGAAGCCAATTCAATGGCATAAAGAAATACTATTCTCAGTTTCCTGGAAAAATGTGGCTAATTTATCATTAAAAAAATAAAAAACTATCATAATACTATTCCAAAATGTATCAGAATGATTTCAAATTTCTTTGCATTTTGTTCTATCTACAGCAATGCAAAAATTACATTAAACATTTTCACCATGATATAATCACATATAAGCCAGTTGTTGATGATTATTGCCAGTTTAGCCTTCCACAGCTCTGATCTTATATTTAAAATGTGCTCTATGAACTACAGACTTTTTAATGATCTAAAAGTGGAATGGATTAGAATTGCCAAATTATGCCAGCTGAGGCAATGGTAATTTTCCTCTCTCTTTTTTGCTGTTATAGGGATCTTTTCAAAGTGGGATTTAAATAACCCTCAAAAATCCAGTTTTGTGGATCAACAAAAGTTTGTGATAGTACCCCAGAAAATTTTCTGTGAATTGAGATATAGTAACAGAAAAAAAATCAAATAAGGTAGGTATTGATTCTTGGTGATGGATTGCAAATGTCTGGTCAGAGTGAAAGAGAGAGAAGGAGTTTGTATATACTTTTGTCCCAGGATATGTGAGTCACAAGAAAAGTCACTTCAGTACGTAATCCTAAAAAGTCACATCAGTACTTAATCTTTCTCCTAACTGAGCAAGTTCTCCATGCTCTCACAGCACAGAAAAAGAAGGGAGAAATAGAACAATTTGCCCTATCAAGAGCAGAAGAGAAATCCCATTTCTTTAAAGTGTGAGATGTTTTAGTATATATGTAAATTAGTGTAAAATTTGAAAGTATGTGAAGAGATAATTATCAGAGGGGAAAAAAAGACGCATCTCTGCAGACCCTTAAACAGTGACATCTTTGCCCAGGATTATGTCCTGGGTGTTCATTTGCATCCTAAATCTTTGTGGATATAATCTTGTAGCTCTTTTCAGATTGCAATATTTATGCACAAAACTTATCTCATTTAAATTAAGACTTCCTTTCTAAGCACGTTCTTCTCAACATGCATGAGAGTTACAGAATAAGCTCATAGAGATTCCAAAGCATTCAAGATATTGGATTGTGTGAAGAGATAACTGGATGAAATTTTGCATTAAACAGGATCACAGGCTGGATGATCTAATGGTCCCTTCTGGCCATAAAAGCAATGAATCTATGAGAAAAGCACTCTGAGATCATATGATGCAAAGCACAGTGAAATTGGCAAGTGTTTTCTTGATGTTCCCATTACAAATCCCCTGAGCAATTTATCTCCCTGTCTTCCTCTCACCATCTCCTCTGTGAGGTTCCAGAAGAACACACGCTCCGTTAGAGTCATCGCTGCTAAAACCATTTTGATAGCTGGCTCCACTCAGTCTCAAGCTAAATCCAGTGTTTAAGGCTATGGGAGTGTTGACTTCTTAAATGAAGACACATTTCTCCAAGGCATTTTGCACTCTCTTGTTCCTTCAGATTGTTCAGCTAAAGGTTTTTTCAGGACTTTATCAGTTATTAATAATTGTGATGATTCATGATTTATTCATAACCATTTATACATTTGCCATATGCTGCCTGCACACGCAAACTGTTTTCATGAAGCACACAAATGTGGCACAGTGCTTCTTACAATTCATACCCAGTAAATAGATGAGAGAAAAAGATTAGTGAAATGCAAAAAGACAATAAAATATCCTGCAATAGCTTCAGTTTGGAGCTTTGGAATTAAACTGTGCAGAGTAATCACTTTTAGCAGTATCAAAACTAAAATAAACAGGAGGGAGAATAGTGTGAAAAGTCACGTTTAACACCAAAACCAGCACCTTATTCTGTTTCTATTTTGTCTCCCATAATGACACTTACAGGGAGTAAAAGTAAATCCACTCATCTGGTAAGGTACAACTCAGGACAAATAAAGATGAGAGTATCTGCAGTATCATCTTTGATGTTCTTTTCTTGCTTTCATATTAATCTAAGTATTCTTTTGTAGAGGAACACTGTAATAGTTGCTTGGACTGAGGCAGAGAGGGAAAGATCTGACATGCAAATCCTTCAAAATGCTTAATAGCAAACCCTGAAAAGATAATGTTACTCATTGATTAAAAATAAGAGGCTTTTTATGGTGATGTCACTAACCAAAAAGTCATTTCTCATAGGCCCACTATGACACCTTCTTCAGTGTGCTGCTCTCCAGATGAAGTGCCTGGCTTTTATGAGAGGGTAATTATTTAACATACATAATGCATTCCTGGTTTTGAGTGAACAAGTTCATTAATGGTGAAGTGTGCCCTGTGGAGGAAATGATCAGTGTTCCAGTGCAGAATCCCAAGGCAGAAGGGCCAGCTTGGGTCTGACTCACATCTCATCCCACTTTCTGTTGCATTTAGTTGAAGCTTTTGGAACAGAATGTTTAAATTTTTACTAACTGCCTTGAAAATGAACATCTGAATTTTTACTAACTGGCTGTAATTGCCTACTATTAGCACTCTGTAGGATGGTCTAAAATGCATTCAGGCCCTTGTCATGCTACAGAATGCTATGGAGTGCATCCAAGACTCTAACAACTGCTCCCCCATGGCAGGATCAATGTTAGCTATTTCATTCCTGCATTTTGACTGCCCACCTGTTTCTTGAGGACCTCCACTAACTTTACAAAAATCTGAGACAATTTCTTCCTTTGTTTCACTTTCTTCACCATTAGAATTTTTTTTTCCTGGTGTGTAAAATAAATATAACTTGTTAAAATGTTATTTCTTTTTCTTCCCACCATGAAGTCACATAAGGGATATTTACAGAAATCTTTGACATTCCTAATAGCATTCAAGCACTCTTTCTTCACAGTGCTTGAGAATCCTAACGGTGTCAGTGGAGGCACCTACCAAATGCAGAAGCCTTTCATTACAGAACTCATGGGAAGAACACCTGTAAGACCTTGAATTTCCACTGCACCTTTTACATGAAGGGAAGTTAGATGATGGCTTTGAAATTCAGACACTCAGGTCTTCAGTATGTTAGAACTCTGGACAGAAGCTTTGAAGCCATCTTCAACTCTGCATTGCTTCCTTAAGGAGCAGGTCCAGTCTTACTCTCAATCTGGAACCTTCCTGAATTTCATATAGTTTTATAGAGAACAAATCTATTACAATTTTGCACTTCTTATCTGAGAAACAAGCAGACCCAAAGAGCTCCAAACTGGACAAAACAACTATGCAGTTACCCTATTTATTGCTTCCTGGTATCCTTTAAAAAAAAAAAAAAAAAAAAAAAAAAACACCAGCCCATGATGCAATGGCAATGGTTATAAGGTGTCAGGGTTTAACCCCAGCTAAAAAGACCTAAACTGTGTTCTCAAACTCTGGTTTTATAGAAGTGCAGTGACATTACACTTTATATGCCTTCACTGAAATGCCTGTACAATCATGTTTCAGTGAAGATCAGAGACAAAGGTTTATTTAGGCGTTTCCTATCAAGGACCACAGTTATTAAAAGGCCTAGCTTCTTTTTTGTTTCCTATGGTATATAAAAGAAACATTTATGACTAAAATACATAAAAATAGCAAGAATAATCTGTTAGGGAAAAAATTAAAAAGAATAATTGAAATGTGTAATTTCAACTCACCAGAAATAGATCATATGCATGTGGGTGGAAAAATGCTATTTCATTATTCATTTGCAGTACATATATAATCATTTCACAAACTGAAGCTGATCTTCATTTATCATCCATATGATAGTGTATTTCTACATCATGGGTTGCGTATACAGGATAGAGAACAGTTCATTTAGAATATTTATTTTGTAATATCATTTTGCACTCTGGGAGTTATACATTAGTTTTAATCTGTTTTAACAACAGTAATGCCAAGCTAGAGAAAATAGACAAGATATTTGAGCACTAATTGGGCTTCTTGTTAAGTTATGACTTGGTGGTTTTTAAGAACTTGGCTGCAATGAATTTTCAGGCATTACTGTCTGTTCCTGTCCATGCTAATCAGTACCCTGTAGCACAGTGGGTCTTACATTTAATGGAGCAGCACGGAGCTCTTGCCAGCATTCAAGCAATTGATTCCATAGAAGGGGCACAATATAAATCAAGCACAGAGCAAAACTGCTGTGTTCTACAAGCTTGGAATAAGAGCACCCTTTGTCATATTCAAGGCACTCAAAGACTCTCCTGCTGTGCTTATGTTGATTGTACTTCCTTTATCTTCTGCTCAGGTTTGTTTTTCTCTCCTTTCTTTTTTTTTTTCAGTGTCTTTAGTGTTGTTTTAATGTGGGCTCTGACCAACCAAAGTTCACTTCCATTTTTTTCCTTCAAAAGTTTGAGAAGGTGAGGAATGCAGATTTTTTCCACCTGATTGCTTCTTGTAATTTATCCTTCCTCATAAATACACAAAAATAATCTAGTTATCAGCAAAAGACTTTATTTATTTGACCTCACTCAAATTGCAGAACGCCTTAAATTCTTGTTGTCTCAATGTGTACATCAGATTTGTACACAATGTATTACTCAAAAACTGCCTAATAACTCAGATATACAATTAAGAATAAAATGTTATTCAGCTGAGCATAGATAGATAGATAGATAGATAGATTGATCAAGTGTCCCAAAAGAGTGTCTACCTGAGTTCTTGTATTTAATATATTTTATCAATAACCTGCAAGGAAAGTATAAAATTATAACTGATGAAGTATAAGGGCAATACAAAGAAATTAAGACTAGTAAAGAATAACTCAGCAATAAAATTTTATGCTACTCCGAACCACATTCTTGTGAGGAGAGTCAAATGTATCGTATACCTGGGAAACAGAGGGGTTTTAGACCATTCCTACAGAAAATATTCTAGAAAGCAGTAGCTTTGAGAACAACAGATGCTGTCACACAGACAAAAAAAAAAAAGAAAATAATTTAAATACTAGCAAAACACTACGGGTAAAAGTAAAATTTTGTGGGGATAAATAGTATTAACTTTTGGTTATAGCACTTGAGGGGAAAAAAGAGTATTTATTTCTCGTGTTCACATTTCACTGCTAATACTAGAAAGTTTTGGTAGTTCAGAAGAAAGCTGCAGAAATATAGTAGGGCCTGAAATAAAAAGCCTAAAAGCTTAAAAGGCTGTATCAACAGTGTATGCCAAAAGAGTTTACAAGGTGACACAATCACAATCCATAATAACCACATGGGACAAAGAGAACAAAGTCATAACAGGAGGCAATGGCTAAGGAAGGACATTTATTAACAAATAGAGAAATATTAAAAGCATTTCCTGTAGGAATTTTTTCCCCACAGGCTTTCTGCCAGCTCTGGGAGAAAGCTGACACCAGAAAAAAATTATATCAGAACTCAGATGCATATTTTAACAGTGAAATGAATATTTGAGCTATTTGATGGGGGAAATAATGGATTTTCCTGGGGAAAATTTTTTGCTGGGGAGAACTCTAGTGCAATTAAACCTACATACTGTAAGCATTGACATCTACATCTGAGCTTCCTTTTTTATCTAGAAATTCCTTGTATTCATAATTCACCTTCCATGGTTTAGAAATCTGTTCCATGAATTAGACCCAGTGTATGCAGTGCCTACACCTTAGATATCCAGAGCATATGTATGTGTTTGACTCATGGGCATCAACTGTAAGACAAATGACTCATCACTTCTTTAAATTAAGTTAGTTGATCAGAAGATCTGGTCTTGATAAAAACAATAATTGGAGAAAATGATGGGATTTGTGATATTCAGGACACCAAATCAGAATTGTCTTGTGCGAGCTTAGCAGATATGAATGTAAAAACTCCCTAAGGATCTTGCCTTCTTGTCATTCTCTAGATGAAGAAAGATCCACCTATTATGTTTGTTTGATGCTTCTTTTTTATTTGTCATCAATGTCAAAGCTATGTCTCTCTTCTAAATCTGACTATATGTGATTGCAGACATTCTGGACAGGATTTCCTTTTTGTAAGTGAGATGAACAGAGAGGGGAAAAAGCATCCTTTCCTGCTGATGTTTCTGAGAAAACAAGAAAAAATGTAATTCCAGATTTACAACATTTTTACCTGAGCCTATATCACTGGTATAAAAATAAAAAATGGATAAAAAATTCATGTTATAATTTTTTTCTCAGGGTGGTTACTGGAAAAGAAAATTGCCAGTTTGTGAGTTATGAGTATGTAGATGGGGCCAAATTTGTCTTGTATTCACACCAATGGAACTTAATTGAAATCAGTGAATTTGCACTAATGCAACTGTGAGCAGAAACTGACCTCTTGTGCCTGCTGGAACACAGCCCAAAAGCCACTTGACTTACTTGTGCTTAAGCTTTGCTCTGCATGAATGTCTACTGTTTTACTAGCAGTAAGTTATGTAATATTCATGGTTTAATGGTGCATATTCTACTAATAGACTGGGTAGATGCCAGCAGACTACATCCAAGCAGTACCACACATTTGCTTTGTTGACCTCTGTATTCATTCAATCACATGAAGTAGTTACAGCTGGGACTCCAGTAAGGAATTCCAACTTCCAAAATGTTCCCACTGCCACTATGCAAATGCTAGCAAAGAGCCTCTCTTGTAATTAGCCTAGATTTCCTTACAATATCTAGTTACAAAGGAGTACCATGAATATTCATGGCCAATTCATTTGAATTACGAACATTCATGAATAAATCATTTGACTGAGAACAGGGTACCGTATGTTGCATTTCATGGCTCCTGTGATTTATTCCATAGTGTTACAATTTGTAATATTAGCAGCTATCATAAAGTTTATTTTTCAAGCCTTCATTTCCAGCTGTGACCGTGGCACTCTGGGGATCAGATAAGCCTTTTCTTATACCCCGTAAGGTCAGATCACAGCCTAAACACATAATGCAGATTTACTGCTCTTCTACTACACATTCTCATTAGTGCTTCTGCAAGGTGCCTTTGTTCTCTGGGTGTATGACACCAGCCTCAGACAAAGGGGGAATGCAGCACAGTTTCTGGGCTGACATTGGGAAGGGAGACACAATGCTGGAGGAAGCAGTGGAGCAGAGTGCCCAGAGACTTTGTGCAGTGTCCATCCCTGGGGGTTTTCCAAGGTGAGATTGGTTAAAGCCTTGAGCAATACAAGAACAGGTGTGATATTAACACTGAAATCTGTGAGCTAAGTGGTTTTTATATGGCCAGCAGTAAGGAAGCAGAAAGTTACTTATATTAACAAAATTTATCGTCTCTATTTTTGCTCTGTCATAAGAGAAGTCAAACAGTATCCAGTTTATTGTTGTAATACCATCCTTTAGAGAGAGGGTCACTCACTTTTTCTTGTATCCTATCTATTATCTTCAAGTACAGCAATTCTGAATTTGGCATTCTTAGAAATGCCAGAATTAATAATGATTTATTCATATACTTTTGCTGCCCATTAGTTGAGTTTGAAGGGGAGAGACAACATCACATGATCAAATACTGCTCAAACGGTGGAGAGCAAAATTTGGAGACCGAGAGATTCACAGGAAATAACCACTTATTAGTAATTGAGTTCCTCCCACATGGTTGAATAATAAACAGACGCAAGGCAACCAAGACCTCATTATCAATAATATTTGAGCCAAAAAAGAGAATATGTGTTTCTGAATAAACTAGCAAATGTGTGAGGTTTAAGCACTCCCTGTTAACTGTGTAACTACAGAAGCATGGAGTTAGTCCATATTGTTCTATAAATACTTCATTTGGGTATGTTATCATGGCCTGAGGACAACTTGCTTGCTTGCTGACAGGTATTACCATCTATATTCTACTTGCAAGAGATAGAGATGCTTCCATTAAAATCAAGTGTACTCTACTAAAAAAAACAAAATATTAAAAAACCAAAAAAAAACAAAAAAACAAAAACAAAAAACCAACAAACACAAAAAACACCATCACCCCAAAAACCTAACAAAAAACATATCACAAAGGAGATACAAGATGAAGGGGAAAAAAATGATTTATAGACTTAAAAGGTCTATGCATGGAAGGTGGGAAACAAGAACTTGAATTCCTGATTAACACTGGCAATTACCGTCTACCCTAAGACCCACTTGGAATAACTCCCATAACAAATTCCTTTCTAATCAAAGTCACAGTTGGTAGATGGCTGATGTTATGGCCTTTTAATGCTTCTGTGCTATGAAATGAAGATTCTGATATGGCATTTCTGGTCATAATTTCATGAGTCTCAGACATATAATAGCTGGAAAGAAGATAACTTGTAATTGATTTGAGTTTGAAAAACTGTATTAGAAGTAGAAAAAAAAACCTGAAGAGCTGGTTTTTGTATTTTATATAATCTTCTTCCATGGCCACTTAGCAGACATATGGAAGAGAACAGTGGTTAAATTATTTGAATTAGAAGGAAGACAATAGAGAATGAAGTCACATGCATGATAGGAAATCGCCAATACATCTGAAAGAAATCTAAGAATGATTTGGCCTTCTGTCTGAGTTCACTGAACTTATATTTACAGAGGTTAACTCTTTTAGTATCTGTTTTGATTAAAGAAAAAAAATCAAAAATGGTAACATTGATTTTCAAATTATAAAAAGACTGCTTAGATGTAAAATAGGGATGATATAAACTGAGGAAATTCTGCCTTCATTGGCTTTCTATGACAGCTGAACTGATTCTGAACGTGAGAATAACAGGTCATCTTGCAAGCAGGCTGAACTCAACATAAAAATAAAGTGTTTCACATACTGAAATACAGAAGAAGCCCCTGCCTTCAGAATATAAAATTTTAAAGAACTGAGAAATCTATGCTTTGAAGATGCAGAGGTCTGTTATTGCTGCTCCTTAGTCTCCTTCACATTTTGGAAGAGAATGTACCACAGACTTGTTGATTATCCAAACAGTTGACCTGAAATATGCTCAGGTCTTTGGGAAGACCTAATTTCTAAATTCTGCATAATCGGAGTTCAACAGCAGGGCATGACAAGGCACCAGAATAAGGCAGATTAGACTAGAGTAGAAAAGACCAAGGGCAAACATAACAGACTTCAGTATGTAACAGCACTAGAAAAAGAAAAGTAAGAAAATGTTTCCAATATGTGCTGGAAATAAATGGGAGTTTCAATAAAGGTAAGGCTATACATTAAGAAAATATTTTAAAATGGGGAACTTTTAAACTCACTCAAAATGGGAAAAGGACAATCTTATACTGAAATGAATAAAAAGTAAGGAACAGATATATGGGGGTCATCTAAATGATAAACAAACTTTTTTTGGCCAAAGTTTGTGAAGGAATAAAACTACTTTTTAAAAAATTTTAAAAAATACTCTTTTATTTTTGAAGGTAGTTGTTATCAAGTGGTTTTTACCTTTTTTTTCTTCCTTTTTTTTTTTTTCCTAAATTATATGTGCTGTAATGGAGTAAATCTGTCTGCCCCAGTCTGTCTGACATTATTTCTTGGGTACTCCTTAGTAGATCTCCCTCATCTTGTGCTGAACCTTCCCAACTTCTCCCTCAAATATATCTGAAAAAATTGTTGTACCTGGTAGTTGACTTATGGTTGAAGGTAATCAGTATTCATATTTGAACTGAGCAAAGCCTTAAACAATTGCAGGGTACTGCCTAAGGGAATTTCTCTTACTGGAATCAGGCATCAGAACAGCTGATGAACCTTAGGAGGACAAAAGATTTACAATGAAAAGGCAATGCTAGATATTTTAGCAAGATACCAAATCCAGACAGAAGGCACACTGTTTTTTGTTACAAGGGGATGTATTGCCCCCAGGTAAAAACAAACAAACAAACAAAAACACAACAACAAAAACCCCAAACCAACCAACCAAACAAATCAAACCATAACAAAACAAAAAAAAACCACAGAAAAACATTGAATAAGAGAACTCTTCCCAATTTCAACCATAATCTGTCAGACTAAAAGCAAGGGTGAAATCAGACATAAAAATTACTTCTAAAAGTGCTGCATTTTGTTACACTTTTTAAGACTTGAGCTTGGGGTGAAATGACTTTTCAAAAGGGTCAATTTTTAGGAAATCACATTTTTAAGATCTTTTTTTTAAAATTTTATTTCTCTTGAAAGGTTGTTTACTCTTTTATGAAGCTAAATGCCAAACCAAAAGATACCCACATGTCTCATGAAGAAAGCAATTTCTGGGAAGGAAGGAAGGAAGGAAGGAAGGAAGGAAGGAAGGAAGGAAGGAAGGAAGGAAGGAAGGTAAATATTTAAGGAACTAGCTACAAGGCTTAGAAAACGTGGACTGCAGAATCCCGCAGAAGAGTAAAGCCTGGAAATTAGCCCCAGGAATCCAGTTAGAGTAGTTAGATAGGAAAAAAATCTGAGTTGAGATCCACGGTGAGCTGGTGTTACAGGACAATATTAAGTTTTGATGTGTGTCTAATAAACCTTGGAGAAAGATCCCCTATCCCATTGTCAGGTGGATCTAAGCTTCTTTGTTCAGCTAGATTAACAAGGCTGTTAACAACAAAAGACTAAAGAGCCAGTTGTAGTCTCCAAGTCATACCATAAAACATGATCTTATTACTCAGGCTGCTTTTGTTGTAAATGGCAGATGGATGGTAACAAACAAACAAACAGTAACAGTAAGTCTGCGATTTCATTGAAGTAGATGTTTTGGGATTTTTGGATGGAAAATTATTATGATGCAGAAAATAGTTTTAAATTAAGGATGAGGAAAAGTTATGTTGAGGAGGTAACACATTTCCTTAATAATAGGGTGCAAATGATTCCATGCATTAGTGATCAGAACATAAACTGGTATGAGTCTCCTGCCAGAGAAAAGAGACTGTTACTTGATTCTAAACTTTCTTGTTCCCACTCTGCATAGTACATTAAATGAGCCCTGATTTATATTGGCTCTGATTTACATTTGGCACTACTCTGGCACCAAGCATTACAAAGAGCTTTAAACTGTGAGTGAATATACAGCTCACTGTAATTTAAGAACATTTTGAGGTCATTTTATGCTGGCAGAGTGTAAGAAGATATTTGGGCTTCTGGTGTCTAGACGAACAGGGCAAAAAGGCCTCCTACAATTCTGACAGAGTGAAGATTGATGAAAAAAAGAGACAAGCTGCCACCTCACCCTCACCCCAACACTTAGCATCAGGAGAAGCGTTTGAGCCAGGCAGCTGGGGCACGTGACCCCATGGACAGGAGCAAAAACTACTGCTGCTCAAAGCTGTGTCGGACAGACCCAGCATTAAATCCACCCTGGGCACAATTCAGATGACCCTGAAGATGCTGACAGTTACTGAGGACAAGACTGGATTCTGAGTTGTAAAATTATTCCTAAGGCCTGAAATAGTTTCCTACTGAACTGACAATATTAGTATGGCTATTAACCCAAGACTACAAAATTATTTCTATTATTATTATTATTATTATTATTACTATTATTATTATTACTACAATAATGATAACAATAACAACAACAATAATAATAACAGCAGTAATAATAATTAATGATAATAATGGTCCAATCCTGCTTCATTCTTGTTACTTTTATTTCATGACACTGAAATAATATTTGACTATGGCGTAGGAGCAATGATATTTAAGATATACCAGATATACTAAAGATATTCCTTATATATCCCCGAAGACAGGTGGGTCCCTGCCCCCGGAAAAGGGCTTGGAACTAGATTATCTTTTAGGTCTCATCCAACCCAAGATATTCTAAGAGTCTACAGTATAAATAATACAGCTTTGAGTCATTCTTGACCTCATGGATCTTAATTTTATTATTTTTATATTATGAAATTCTCAGTTGTAACACTGCTTGAAAATATTTAATGCTTGTTTTTAAATAAATATAGGTTGCATACTCAAAAACTGCACAATTTTATTCCATTGCAATTTAAATTGTTTCCTTTTATGTCTGAGAGTTGTAAAAATAAATCAAAAGAAAAATGTCAAAACATTAATGGATGTAATCTTGCTGTTCTGAGGCTATTGTTCTCTACTGGATAGCACAGAATTATTCAATCATAACTCATATGAGGTCACTTCAGATGATGAGGGTTCCTTTCAAATGAGACCTGCCTTTCATTCCCACAAGAAAATAGTCAGTACAACTCTTTCCATCCTTCCATGTAGAAAAAACTAATACTCAATTAGATCTATACTTTTCTTCATCCCAGGTTCAAGAGTATCCTTTTGAGTCTTTAAATCCTTTAAAAATTTACTACAAATGTTCTGGCACATTAGGGTTAGTTGAAAAAGGAAAAAAATACACATCTGAATCACAGTTTTGTAAGCATTTCTTCATTTTACCATATGATCAAATGGCTGTTCTGAGTACCAATAAATAAGCATAATGCTAGTCAAATACTGTCCATACACTAATAAATCATCTGACAGAAAACCCATTCAAATTCCACAGCAGCAGCAACACTCACAGCTATACAATAAAATATGACATATAACTCACAACTTGGAACTCCCAGCTGTATTTCTCCACTATTCACAGTCTCATAATATCCAATTACTTTTACAAATGCAATTGCAAAAAGTTATGCCAAGCAACTTTACATGTTTGTATCCACTGAGGATTTGTTATAAAATTGCCAATCTCAAACACGTCCTTAATCTCATTAAAGAGTTATCTATTCACCCAGGGAACTTTGGCAAAATTAAAGGTTTAGTTTCCTTTATGATATGACTGCTATTACTTTGTTTCTTGCACAGGAATTTTTATTGGAGGATCTCAAAGCAGTTTACAAACTTTAATAAATTAAGCTGCTTATCTCATTTGTCACCTAGATAAGTATTATTATCCCACCTTTGTAGATACAGACAAGTGAGGTATAGCAGTCCATAAATTTCTTCATAAGGGTAAGCATTCTGTATAGCAATGCTTACAGATTGTGACAAAAAATTAAATTTCCCAGAAAGCTGTGGTATTTAATATCAAACATATTTTTATCATGAATGAACATGAAACAAAATATCAAGTTCAATTCATAATTTGGCATCTGACTCTGAAATCAAAGTGTATCACCTTGAGAAAAACACCTTTTTCTTCTTCCAAAAATATTGTAGGAAAGAAGCCAATCATTGCTTTATCTTTTATAAATAAAAGAGTGAACAACTAAGCCAAATAACAAAACACTCTATATATCCAAGATGCCAGGTCATAATAAGTTACACTTTATCTTCCAGGCCCTTAGCCAAAATTATCCACACACTATAAAGGCAAAAAGAGCAGCATAATTTTTTCACCACTTATTTATAAAAAGCTTTTACAGTTTCAGACCACTGGGAATGAAATATCACGTGTTAAGTTGCATTTTACTGCTCTTCGCATCAGATTTTTCCTTTTTCAAGGAAAAGCTTTCTATAAACTTTATCAATGTTTTTATATCTTCTCTGGAAAAACAATTTAACTGTGCAGTGTTCTGTTCTGTCACTTCAGGTTCTTCTAGTGGTCTTGCTGCCTTGTCATTTAAGTCTTCTGGTCAGTCACCTTCAGAGAGAGTTGGAAATGATGGGTGGCCAGAGGAAATGAGAAGACTTTTTGTGGTCTTGGTTAATCTGCCACCTTAATTTTAAGAATAAAAAAGTAGTGATTAAAAAATCAGATCTTCCTTGGATTTTACTCCAACAGTAACCAAAATCAGCAGGGTTTAAGGACAGAGCAGTTACAGACAATGCTTCACCACCCATGCTCCAGTTGTTTCTCAGGAATGTCTTGTGACAGAAATAGTCTCTGTTTATTTAGTAAACAACCCAATTTGTATTCTGTGCACTGAATCTATCACTGCTTGAACCTAGTGAAGCCCCAGTTCCAGGTGATACTTTCAGGGGTCATTTAATACAAAAAGAAATGATCCTCAGAAGGCTGGTCCTGAGGACAAAAAAAAAAGGAAAAAAAGAGGGAAATGTATGGAGGTTCTTCAATTGGAAATAAACTGTAATATTAAGTGAGGCAGAGTAGCTGATCTTAGCTCACTGACCAGTGAATTGGCCTGAAATGTAAAAATCAGATCCACAGACTTCATGTATTAATTGTTCAGTTGCCATTACAAACTATGTCAACCTTAACATAAAATAAAGAGAAAACAACCACCAGCGTAACCAAAAAACATCAGCTACATTCCCCTGAAATCAAAGCTTCAGAATGGAGATTTAACAACTTGCACGCTGAAAGTTCCTCAAACACAAGGCTCCAGATCATGCCTTCACTAACCGTCTTTTGGGTGGACTGCACCTCCTGACACTGTGGGTTATCTATTTGGAAGTTCCTGGTTCAGACTTTCATAATTCACAGCTTAGCCTAGGATACAACTTGAATTAATTTCTTACCTGTGAGACAATTATTATTATTTAGGTATCCTTGTGCATATCCACCATTTGACAACTTGTTGCCCACAAGTTTAAAAACCAACTGTATTTTTTACAGAATGCTGTCACTTTGATCAAAAATCTAGACACTTTTACATATAAGCCTGCATTTCTAGACCTTGGACTACAGCAGTTTCTTTATATTGGCTTTTCAGAAAACCTATTTGGTTCATTTCTGTCAAGGGGACAAGTATAACTTCTCTTGGCAGAAGTCAATAGTTGTTTTTCATTTCCTTGCATCAGCTGGAAAAAGCCCTGGATCTATTTTGCAATTCAGTAGCTAATCCTGAGGGGTCCTAGAATTTCACAGCATGGACCACAAAGGACCAAAGTGCATTGGGTCTGTATCATCCAGAATACATATTTTCTGCTCATGAATCTGCTTAATCTTTTCAACAACACAGAGTGAGAGCTATTTAGAGAATTCTGTGCTCCAGTCCAGTGTCTGCTCATGCAATGCATATAGTTCAGCTGGTTCTCTGTGTGAAATGGCCCTGCTGGCCAAGAAGCCTTGGCCATCATGCTGGAAGACAACACTCAGTGTAGAGTATGAGTGATTAAGCCTTTCTATCTGCCCATTAGCACTCCGACCTTTTATTTGGTGCTTGAAGATTCTGTCTTTTCCTGCACTCAAATCTTTCCCAAGATAAGCTTTGTCTGGTGGAACTCTTGATAAGATGGGAGATACATGGCTTCAGCTTGATAGATTCGGGACAATGAGCATCTGTCTTTCCTATTGTTCTTTCATTGACTGGAAGGTGTCAGTGGGTCGTGTGTATCTTTCTCCATATGTCCATATATAAATGGGCATTCCTCTGTTCTGACTTTGATATTCATATCTTTGATATTCATATCTTAGCTGTGCATGGAAAGTACAAATATTATGTCTTATGTTTTTATCAACACCATTAGCATAAGAAAAGTGCTTGAAAAACACATAAAAATTCACCTCAAGTCTCTTGTATTGTTGGGTCTTGACAGCAATGGCATTTATGTTTCTATCCTTTCACAACCAGAAGTTAAAGCTCTTAACTGTGAGATTATACTGCTTAGTTTGAAAGCTTTTGCGAGCCTCTGTAGTATAATAATTTTACTTTAGGGAGCATGTAATTTTAAGTTCTTGCATAACGCCACACATTTTTATGGTATTACTAAAGTTCGTAATTTTATTTCCCTGTGACAATTAAGTGCACACCAATATTATGGAATTTTTCCCTCCATCACAGTTGAATGAAATTGGAATGGAGTATTATACGGTAGGTTGGAAGTTCTGATCTCTGGAAATGTTAAAGGTTTTCTAGTTCCCTTGTTACGTATCCATTTCACACATAACCAAATCCATCAATTTGTTCATTTTTCCCTTCAGCAACCTACAAGCTGTAACCACAAAAATGTAACAAAAACATATTCGCTGTGTACTTCTTATCCAGTCCCTTTTCTACAGGTACAGCTCACAGTGCTAAAGGAAATTAACTTTGATATTTCACAGATTACATTTGCCAAAATGCACCTTATTTTAAACACCTGACTGCTCTTAGAGGCCCCTACAGACCCAAAGGGTAAACGTTGTCTTGCTGAGGTGAGATATACTTCATGACTTGACCTGCTGCCCAAAGTCAAACTCCAAGTCAAAACACACCTAAAAGTCAATCTTGGTGTGAAGCAAAGAAGATCCCATGTGTCACTGCAGTGCGTTTACGATGACAGAAAAAATTCTGGTGCTTTGACATGAGCCTGTTCTAACTGCAAGTCACATCACGTCTTACGTAATCCTCCAGAATTCAAGCAGACGTCCTGTCATAGTTCCAACTTTTTTTTAAAATGCTATTTTCAGTAAAGACAATTTCAAGGAACCATAGAACAGCTTGTGCTGGAAGTGACCTTAAAGATCATCCATTTCCAACCCTCCTGCCATGGGCAAGGACACCTTTCACCACTCCAGGTTGCTCAAATCCCCATCCAATCTGACCCTGAACACTTCCAGGGAGCAACTTGTTCCAGTGCCTCACCACCCTCACATGCAATAATTTCTCCCTTATACCTAATCTAAACCTCTTCTCTTTCAGGTTAAAGACATTCACCCTTGTCCTGTCACTACACACTCTTGTAACTAATCCCTCTCCATTGTTCTTGTAGGTTCCCTTCAGGTTCTGGAAGTCTGCAATTCAGTCACCCTGAAGCCTTCTCTTCTCCAGACTGGACAATTCCAATTTTCTCAGCATTTCTTCATATGAGAGGTGCTCCATCCCTCCAATCCATGTCAAAATCTTTACAAATTCCCTTGTTTCAGTTCTTGGCGAGTTTTCTGTCCACAGAAATATTTATTTTTCCCTTCTGATAAACCCACTCAAAAAACAGTTTCAGCAATTTTTAAATTCTGTACATAATTTTTATACTAGTATCTCAGATAAAACAATATAAATGAAATTCTGCATACTCATATTATTTTTCTGGGAGGGGAAAATATACTGAATTGCTTTCACTTACAGAAAATAATGTAACAATTATCTTGTCCTATAAGGCCAACCTTATATATTAGACCATCAAATCACAGATACTGTAGAAAACAGCACCAAGTCATGTTTAGACATTGTTTTTCCACTCATTATCTAGCCATCACATACATTATTCAAAATAATCAATTATACTATGAAAAATGAATAAGACTTTCCCTCTGGGGTGCATTCGCACCTCCAAGCTAGCTAATCTAATACAATCTACCATCAGAAGAAACAAAAATAAAAAAACAACTAAACCCAGGGAATACAAATCTCTGGAGAAATACTCCAGTAAATCCATTTTAGATATATACTCTGCCTAAGGCTGAGATGTATATATATACACATATACATACATATATATGTTAGGGACTCAATTGACTATAGTGAGACAAAAACTCTGGTATTGGATTCTTTTATTGCAGTGAATACCCAGAAATATTGAAGGTGTTGCACCATCTTATTTAAAAACTGGAACTGATGAGAGGAAATTAGACTTTTAGGTAGCATTTTATCTCAGTGATGTCTGTTATTATGACCCTGAGGATGATCTATTCTACCTGCCCCCGATCACAGTATAGAGAAAATCTAATAGTAAATATAACTGTATATGAAATATAAGCATGAATATTGTTTGCAGAAAAAAAAAAAGGTAGGATTTCTGAATTAAATTAACGACATTAATTTACAGGAATACAGAATGACAGAATTGGAAGGCACCTTCTGAGTTTTCAAGCCCAAGTCCCTACCTTTTTTGTCAAATTTATCACGTAATGTTTCTGGGATGCTTAAAACAAAGACTTTTCCCATACTGGCCATTTTGAACGGTTGTTGAAGAATCTCAGTTTATATATGGTTAAAAACACCTTTCTGATTATCATTGCAGATGTGCTCATTGCAAATTTATGCTTATTTTCTCTTATGTAGCCATCACACCCAATTTGTCACCTGTAAATAACAATAAAAATCTTTTTTAATCTTCCATCTTCAGCCTAATGGACATAACATTTCCAGCTTGAAGTAATAAAATACAGTGTCCTTTCACTTATTCTTTTAGTCCTTCTCCAGATAAAGGAAAGAATATTTCTTTAATTCCTTTGGCTATGCCTTACACATTTTGAGTCACACACTTCCATTTGCACATTATTTTGGGATCAGATAACATGTACAGATATTTCTCCTCCTCACTTATTTCCAAAGGTTGGTCTCTAAGTAAAGCAGGTAATCTTGGTATTAGTGTACAAGTGCATGGCCATGCACACAGATATATTAAATTTGCCTCTTTTCTGTGCCTTCAGTCCTCAAGGTCGTTCAGTTTCTCCTGTAAGATATTTTCACCCCCCACTACATGTACGATGCCTCTCAACATAATTTTAACAATGAATTTCATTAATTTATACCTACTTTGCACAAAGTCCTTAATGAAAGTATTTAATAAGATCAATCCCAAGATCAGTATTTAAAGAACCTGAAAGTAACTTTTCCCCATTCTGAATTGTCCGCTTCTAATAATATCTATTTTTGTCTCTTTTGGCCAGCCTATTTCTGGTATTATAATTTTTGTTCTAATCCCTATGTTACCTGCTTTAACTAGTAGTATAATATCTGACACCATATCAAATGATTTACTGGAAACCAGACAGATTAGATCTACTATGTGTCTTTTAATTAGAAAATCAGCTATTTTATCACAGAAAGCTATCAAGTTATTATGACACCATCTATCTTCATAAAACCTTGTAATATTTTTACCATATTTTCCAATTGCCTTCATGTCTTTATTATTACCTTAAAAATACATTGAAAAAGTCTATCCACTATGAAACACAGGTTCTCAGAGCAGCAGCAATGTGAACATATGATTTTCTCCTTTCTGATGTATAGAATATTCACATACACCCCAAAACAATGTTTCAAGAAATATGAACAATTCACTCCTTTTTTATATCTACGAGTGTGCCTGATGAAAAAACAGTTTCCCCAGTAACTAGTGATCTATGTGAATATGTCCCGTTTCCTTGAAGCTATGAGTTAAAATGATTCAATCTCTCTACGTACTGTGGAAGTGTCAAAGATGCCTTCAAGGCTATATATTTGTCTGCAATGAAAATAAGTTAGGTACACCATTTCACACAGTTGCAAATGTCCACCACTCATAAAAAATAACATGCAAATTCCTAAATTACTTTACTATTTTTCAAAGTGTTAGGTACAACTTCTTCTAGGCCAGAGAGAGAAGCAAATTTCAGTTGTGCTAGCCTACCTCCTTTGTAGATGTTTTTTGTTAGTTAATTAATAAATAAATTTTAAAAAGTGACTGTCAGATGAAAGGATCTATTAACATACAAATTAACAATAGATTTATCAGATCTTTCAGTTAGTGATTATTCAGTCTCCCAGGCCACAGAACCATGACTGACGCTATGATATGAGCCAAATTCTGTAACTGGTTAATCACTGCCTTCAGGGGAGTTGGCAATCAACACAAGGGAAATGCAGTCTCAGGAACTCTCCTTTTACAAACCAAGTCCAGAAAATTTGAAAGACCTTTTTAGAGTATTTCTCATAATTTCTGATTCAGGTCAGGCCTGGAATTTTTTAGGAATAGGCATTTTATCAGTAATTTGTAAATTTTCCATCCATTTCTTTAAAAAAAAACAAACATTGTAACTGAGGAAAAAAATTCCTAAACCCCAAAACCATATTCCCTAAAGGCTTTTTTCACTGAATTATTTTTCTGCTTCATAGAAAAATGGTTCTCTTGCCTTGACTCCCAGTGCTCATCCATGGCCAGGTTTCACAGACTGGGGCGCTCTTTATTCCACTAAGATACAACATGACAAAATTGCAGCAACACAGCTCCCAGAAAGAGAGAGAATATGGATACTAGAGGAAAGGAAACACAGTTTATATGAAACATCTATGCACTTCTTTGGCATAGCAAAGTTTGAACCCAAGATTTTACAAATCTCAGGATTCAAAATTTATGGAAAAATTAATTATATAGGAATGGTAAAAAAAAAAAAGAAAGAAGAGGAGAGATTACAGACTTCCTTATCTCTAAGTTTTATTTCTATTTTTGTCATTATTCTTTTATTTTATGTAAAACAAGAACTGGGGTTTTTTTCTACAGCTGCCTTTCTCATTTAAGCATGTTACTCTCACCTTCATTTTAGATGATGGTTTCCTTAACCTGACTCCTTCTAAGCAGTAGAAAGAGTTTTGAAAGCCTGGAAGGATCAGTTCTGTTCAAGACTATGTAGCTTACTTAAGCAAATAATTTATCTTTCTGGTAACTTTCAAAAGGCACTGACTTTTCTCCATTTTATGGAATGGAAAATAAAGAAGCTATTTTAGATTAATTCCCCAGTTGGGAGACTTAAACTAATCAATGATTTAGATTAACTTAATCTGTCTCTTATTTTCTATCTCTATTCTATATAAAGGTGTATTTCTTCTAAATAAATATATTCATGAATTAACCATGCAGGGTCCTTGATGGGACAGAACACTTGATGGTGTGCTGAACTTCAAACACATGAGCCATAGCTCAGAAGTCAGAGGGATTATTTCTGCAAACGCTTCAGTGGACTAGAGAGAGCATTGAAAAGCCAAGACTTACTATTACAGTATAGTACATTAACCATTGGAGAATATGCCCAAGTTTTACATTTTCTGCTTTATAAAGGGTTTTACTGTAAAATGTTAAATGGCCTTTTCAGCTGAAACTCTGTAGGGCTAAGAAGGCAAGCCCTTCTGTGCATACCATATTAGTTCTATTAAAATGATCTGAAATACATGAATTTCCAGTGACCTGTCTTCAAGCATCATCCCAAAAAATGTCACAATTAGCAGCAGACTCCTGCTGAGGGTTTGATTACACAGTAAGGAACTAACTTTGCACCTCTGGAAGTTTGACTTTGACTGAAAATGTCTCTGTTGGTTTCAGTTTATTCCCCACTGAGTACATGTCCATACCACAACATCATCACAAAATTTAGTATGATGAATGCAGCAGCTCCTAGGGGAGGGAACATGAGGAAGAGAAAGGGAAGCACCCCAGATCAGTCCTTAGGCTGAAAATTACATCATACAGGGATTAGTGCCCTATAAAAAAAATGAAAAAATGGCAAGTAGATAAAACAGTAACAAAAAATTTGGAGTAAAATGGAATGAAATTTGCACTGTCCTGCACCAAATGGAGTAATGCTAGGAGTTCCTGGTGTCTTTGGAAAGTGCCAGCACCCCCACTTCTGCAAAGGATTGCACTTCTGTAGACAGGGTGCTGCAGGGTGTTGACTTAAAGGAGGAATTTGAGGATTAAGTCTAGTAATTCTTGTGTTTTATCAAATTACTAAGCACCAAGTTAGCTGCCAAAAATTCCTGTATTTATGCTTTTGGTCTGCTGCAATCAGGAAATCCTGCACCTTAAACTAGTATGTAGCAAAAAATATCTTGAGACAACCCTTCTTTATATCACATTTGAAGAGCTCTAATAGCATTGAGCTGTTACGGATCAGATGAATCCTTTTAATTCACTGGGAGACACACATGCCCAGCTGCCACTTGAAGTTTTAGACCCCAAAGAGCACTGATAACTCAGAAACAGGATAAGTTCTCGATATGCTCAGTTACTCAAAGTGTCTTGTGTACCTGAGCATGTACTGAAGGACTTGAGGTCATGATCTCTCACAGAACTGGCTGAAAATAAGAAGCTCCATAAGGACAGAGCCCACTTCTTTGATGTTTATAATTATGAGTCTTACGGGTCCCCCTTAAGGTGAGAGATCAATTGCCATTAATTACATTCATCCGCCATCTAAACTAATTTGAAAGTAAATCCTCAGAAGTCTTCTAAAGAGACCTTCCTACCATCAGGATTTCTGTCTATTTTAGATATTTCTTACTGAAATACAGTGGACCTCTACCGTCACTGAGAATATTTTTCTTCTTCAGGTTCTTTTCCTGAACCCTGTATGAATTTTTCTTAGCCACTATGGCTTAGAGACTGTTTCTTGACATTTCTTTCTGCCCATGTTTTGCCTGTGACATATATTCATTGAATCATTAAAGTAGAAGGGAATGCAAAGAGTCCCCCTCAGTTCAGTGGCTGCTTGTTGGGTTAGTGAGTTTGCGGGTAGAAAGGTGAGCCCAGATGGTGACAGATGTACTCCACACAAACCAAACCTCAGCATGGTCTCCCATGTCTCTGGCTCCTGCAAACACTGAGGTGAACAAAGCCTGCAGAGTAGAGACTGTGCTCATCTTTCAAGCTCAAATCAAGTGAACAGGCAGTCAGTCAAGAGGTGTTGTCACGTCCGTCATCAGCTATGTTTCCACTTGAAAGATTTAAGGGTAGCAAGAGCTTTTCCTGTGGTCATGCAGATGTTTTTTAGTGGCTAGTGTATGCTGTGGTGTCATGTGGTCTGTGTCATGACATCCCCTCCCATAGAGCGTCCAGGCTTGGGTGTCACTTCTGTGGGACCATTGTCAAAGGCAGTCTGTGTGAGATGTGTGCCATGTCACAGGTAGGTAGAAAGACAAGCTGCATGGACACGAGGCTCTTGCCTGTAGAGCCAGAGAGTGTCTTGAGTCATTTCATTCATTGTTGAAGACAGAGCATACTCCATGTAACCTGTGAAACAGAGGTTTAAGTACAAGCACACAAAAGAGGAACCTGAATACAAGTCTGCCATTTCCCAAATGGATGTGACAGCTATTATCTCCTCAGTTAAGATTTTTCCCAGAAATGTGACTTGAAGTCATTGGCTTTTCCTCCTGGCTCTGTGAAATGGCTTTCTGAATGATGTCTGCTGTTACTTTAACCCTTCAGTCCTGAACTCTGCTGGTGCTTTGTTTTGGGGAGTTAGGGACTAACTCAGGAATTTTTTAGGGTAACAAAGAGCCTGGAAGCTTCCTCCTAGCACTGGGATCATACCTTCTCCTGCCCTTGTCAGCATCCTGAAGGATAAAAGCTGGATGTTCCCTATCACTGACATGTGCAAGAATTATAATCAGATATAGACTGCCTGGCTGAAGGCTTCATGAATAATTATGGCAGCTACAGCACAGCTCTGCACTTCGGTCTAGCCTGTTTTACCAGCCTCTCCTTGCTGGATCAAATTTTCCTGCTAAAAAAAGCATCCTTCATTTCATTTAATATTTTTGAGAACAATTGGATTTTTCCTACATTAATTAGTACATTTTGTTTCATGAGTCTTACATGGAAAGAAGCTGGGGAATTATTTAGCTTAAGAGAAAATATTAGAACTTGTCAAGATCTTTGCTGCTGCTGTTGTTGTTGTTGTTGTTGTACTATGTTCTATTAATGCAGATGAGCAACAAATATGCTTCTATAAATTGAATCTGACTATGGCGGCCCCAAGAATAACCCAAGGCAGAAAACTAGGTAAAAAAATACAGAGACAGAAAATCTTTCTCATTATTTTACTATAAAAATCTTAATTAGTCCCAAAGGTTTTTGTTATAAAATTCAGGTAGGTAAGGCACAGAAACTTTTTGTCAAGCAGACTATGAAAAAGTAGGACAGCGACACAAAAAGAGTTGCAAATGAAGTTAACTTGTATTCTTATAAGTGAAATATTTATAAACCTACACAGTTATCTGCCCATGGAGCAGGTAAGGTAGCATAAATAAATTAAATTTCAGAAATTAATAAATTATTTTAATTGAATTTATCCTTGAAAATTAATAGAATTCTACCAATCTTTGAGGAAAAACTCTCCACACTTTTGCTTCTATATGACAGGGGAAAGATTATTAGTGCCTTGTGGTATGGTTGTTGCAAATTAAATATGGAAGTTTGCAGCAATTTGAATATCATAGGGAAATTATCTTTTCCTGTCTATATCTTTCAGCCTCTACAGCTAGGATTTTAAAATTAGGCTTATAATATTTTTACTTCCCTGAACTACTACCCACAGCTACATTACAGCTAATCAAAAAAGCTCCAGTTCCAGAAATGCACAGAACAACTCAGTAAATGCACGATAGCTCCTGGCACCTCATGACAAGAAATTGGTGCTTGAATGTTACACATGGAGAAATATATCTTTAATTCATACATTATTTCTCAACGTGACCTCTGTTTACAGTCTGTGATTAAGTGTTCACACCGAATTGTTCTCCGCTCCAAACTTGTATTTGGTGTATGCATCGGAAAACAAAAAGCCACTTTGCTTACTCCAGTGATGAAAGATTCCTCTCATTGTAAAACCCATCTGGAGAGCTGACTTGATGTCCTTGTTTACCCTCACTGTGATTCAGCAACAGTTCTGACACAGTGATCATGTCTTCTTTTGAGACTTAAACATTGTATGCCAATACTTTGGGGTTTTGATTATAAAATTAATAGGCAGTCTTCGGAACTGTTTCACGTAGGATTCTATAGCATCTCTCTGTAGAAAGCCAGTTGCAACATGATCATGGCACGGACGTCTGCTGCTGTGAATGATAAGGGAGGAACATCTATCCTTTCCACAAACCCCTCATGGACTGAATTGTGAGATGGGTGTGATGTCAGCAAGTTGTACATGCCCTCAGAGGAACAAAAACAAAAGAAAACATATCTATGGACCTTTAGTACTGGGGCTAGGCAGGGTGACAATTATCCACTTAATTCCTTATTGCATTCCAGCCCTTAAAACCTAACTCTTATTGACTTCTATATACAGATTTGGGAGAGAATGTTATAGGAAGCTGATTTATGACTTTTTTTTTTTAAATACTGTTATGTTTCACAGGGAAACAGGATACACCTTATCTTCTGGTCAACTAAACATTAGATCATAATCCCAGTTATGGCCTTTAACTGTTTCAAAAGAGACAAGGTAGGGAAACAAATAGCTGTGAGAAAAAAGCAATCTTTATTTATGGCAATACAGACATCAAAATTGCTTTACCCAGCAAGAATTCCAGAGATGCACAAGCATAGATCAGTAAAACAGCAGTTCCTAGTAGGTTTTGATACAAAAGAATGGACTTTTCCTCAGGCATTTTCTTTCCCATCAGCTCACACAGCATTTTCTGTTTATTCACTCAGTAGTATTCATTGATCAATTACTCAGCTGTACTTGGCATAAGGAAAGTAATAGCTCACTGCTGAATCAGAAAGTAGGCAACACACTTGTATTCAGTCTTTGTGCAGTTAAATACCTATGCAGTGTGTTTTATTTTTTGTAAAGTATCAGATGTTTTATAAGTGATAATCCAATAGTATTTGAAATAGGAAGCAATCATTACTTCAATTACACTAACAATTTTTTATTAATGTATATCCCAATAGTGTGTGGAAGACTAATTTATATATGGGGACAGCAGTAATCAACTGCTAGATAATCAACTTCAAAGCAGAGACCTCTAGAATTGTGATATTTTTGTTAGAGGTTATAGATATAGGATGTTATTTCCATATGTATCAGTCACTAGTCAGGATGTTTCCAGGAACACTCGGAGTGTTCATGGAAATGGTTTGGATTGGAAAATCCTTAAAGATCATCCAGTTCCAGCACCCCTGCCATGGGCAGGGACACCTTCTCCTACACCAGGTTGCTCAGAGCCCCATATGACCCAGCACTGAACACTTTCAAGGATGGAGCATCCACAAGTTCTCTGGGCAACCTGTGCCAGTCCCTCACCACCATCATCTTATGCAGTTATTGAATAAATTCTATATCAGTATGTATGTATTTATAGAGAGAAAGATGTTAGTACAATCTAGGAATGCTTCAGTCCTGCTCCAAATAAGGCTGAAAAGTTAAATTACACCAGCTATCAAGGGAACAATGTTAATGTAGAAGGGATGAAATCTCTTCAGTTCTTATTGGTAATTCTGTGCCTGTCTGTATTTACATAGAGAAAGAGATCTACCTTGAAAACCTTCTTAAAAATACCTTAGGAAGAATACAGTGCAGCAATAAAGAAAAAGGGGAAAGCACTTCATAAATAATAGCACACACAGAATATATCTTACCATTACAGAAAGGAATACTTTAAAAAATATGAAAGTTCATAAGGCCTTGAGCCAGGGGAAGGCAAATTACATAAAACTCTCTAAACGTTGTATTAAAAATGTAAAAACGAATCAAAATTTATTTTTAGAAAACCAGAGCATAACTCCCATGAGTCCTTTTATGAATATGAAAATATTTGCAGAGTTTGTCCAGCTGATATGTCTGAGAATGTAACTCCGTTATTTTAAATTTATTGTAAGGACACATGCCTGTATCAACCAAAATCCAACATCCATAGCAAACCCTAAAAGCAGAAAAAGCAGCTACAACCAAATCTGTACATGTCTGTGTTCTCTGAACTGATCAATTTAAGTTGTTGTACAAGTCTAAGAAAATGTAACAAAATAGATTTTGATATCATTCCCTGTAATCAGCAAGGACTTTACCTTTTGAACAAACTCGGGCTGGGTCACTTAGGTGTGTTTTTTTAATAATTATTTTTAAGAAAAAATAAAATTTTTTTTAATTTAAAAATAATTTTAACTATGAAAAAAATCAGCCCTCAAAGCCTTGTAAAGGTGTTTGTTTCCAAGTGCAGATAACCCTCAGGCTGATTTTATGGTACAAGATGGGGATTTAAGTTAATTAAAGCAAAACACAAAAAATATTATCTCACCATTATTTTCATAATCCATAGTCCTGGCTCATATGTTCAATTTTTACATATTTATTATCATATTCATGAATCAGATTGCTCAATGTTCCTTGTACACAAAGTTTTCACCTCTCCATATATGTGTTTGAGTGTATATATATATATATGTATCTGTCAATGTATATGTGTACATATATATATATATATATTTTACTAGTAGGAGAAAGTTGAAGCTCAATTTTTCAGTTCAACACTGCTAGGTTATATTAGCTGCTCTTCCAGAGAATCAAATACTTAACACCTGTGCTTTTTTATGAATCTATTACAAAGAAATAGGGTTTGGAATAAATTTTGCAGACTTCTAAAACTTGTTTACATTTTCAGCTGTATTTCTTTTGTGTGATATGGATGTATATACCAGTCATTGTTCACATGTAACTCTTCACCTTTTTCTTTTCTTCTGAAGGGCATAGCACATTATATTAATTTTGTATAACCATTTATCCATTATCAGTCCTGGGTAAATTATTATCTGGAACATTAAGTAAATTTTTCATACTTGAAACTTTGTTAAGGAAGGTCAGTTCCATTGCACTTTAGGATCTAGGCAATTAATCCCATCTTCATTTTTTGGAGCTGAGTCTGCTGGTTATCCCCTCTCCTAGGTGCAGGGAAAAGCAGAGCTGAGCCTGTGTAGAGAGGTGTAAATGTACATGCATACAAAGGAAATATGCACTTAGCAGACATGTCTACAAACCATAAGCAACACAAATGGTCCATTACCATTCCTCCTTCCCAGCTAGCTAGACTTATAGTTCACTGGTGGAGGGCATACAGGTCCTGCACTGCCCTAACCTCCAGGCGCACCATTCTCCTGTGAGGATTTCATGGACTCAGTTAAGACTCCATGCAGGCACTGTGCCCAGGAAGGGCGCTTCATGCAGCTTCAGCTCTCCCCTTGGCTCTCACCAGAGTCTGGCTTTGTCTGCTAGCTGGCCTGCACAGCCCAAAGTTTGCTGGGAAATGTTTGTGTGTGTGTGCACACAAACAAGAGACCCACAAATTGGTTGGAATGGTGTTCATCAGGCAGATCAAGTGCAGGCCTCAGGGAGGCAATCACTTGCTTACTTGTCCCTCAGTCTCCCTTCTTCTCTATGGTTCTTTTCTCTGATACACCTTAAGCAACCTTAAGCATTTACTCCTTCACCCTTGTCCCTGTTGAAATAAAAAAAATCTGTCTGTAATCAGTTTTTCACAAAGGGCCCATTTTGGCTGCATCTAATTTGATATTTCTAACATTATTACCTAGGTCATTTTGGTCTTACATGGCAATATTTATTGGTTATGTTATTTCTGTTGGCCTTGCAAAACTGGTCCCCGAAAGGCTCACAGAGTTCCCTTTCAATTATTTGTGAAGTTCAACCACTTCTCACATAATTCCTCCTTAACCATCTGTGAAATACATCCATCCCTCATGGCACTATCTGTTATATTTGTCAGCTGTCTCATCCAGTAAATTTTCATGTCAAATTCAGTAATTTCTTATATTGCATTTACTTTGCTGAACATCAGAAAAAGTCCATATGCATGCATACTTCAACAAAGTTTAAATTTTAGCTGTTATTGTCACAAAAATATTATCATAATTTCTTTTATCTCTTTGTTTTAACTTTATATAAGGACTTTTCTTCTAATTAACTTGAATATTTGAAATCTTGGTGGGTTTTTTCTAGTTTGTTAGCATGTTCGATGCATTATTTCAATAAAAACTAGTTCTTTAAGCCACACAAAAGCCACTGAGAAACTGTTATGAAATAGAACAGGAATGAGAGTTAGTAAATAACATTACCTGATAAAATTCTTTCAGGGAATTGGTTACTTCAAAAATACCATAGAACTGTAGAATATTCTCAGTTGGAAAGGATCCACAAAAATCAAGTCCATCTCCTAGCCCTGCAAAAGACACCCCAAGAGTCACACATGTGCCTCAGAATGTTGTCCAAATGCTTCTTGAGCTCTGTCAGTCTTGGTGCTGTGACCACTGCCCTGGGGAGCCTGTTCAGAGCCCAACCCCCTCTGGGTGATAAACCTTTTTCCAATATGTAACCTAAACCTCCCTTGAGACAATTTCAAGCCATTCCCTTTTGTCCTGTCACTGTCACCACAGAGCAGAGATCGGTGCCCGCCCTTCCTCATCCCCTCACGACGAAGCTGAAACTGCAGTGAGGTCTGCCCACAGTCTCCTCCAGGCTGAACAGACCAAGTGTCCTCAGCTGCTCCTTCTGTGGCTTCCCCTCAAGGCCCTTCGCCCTCTTCATATATTTTCTTTGGATTCTCTCTTAGCTTTATACTTTCACTGATTCCCAATTTGCTTAGTACTCACCTACAATAAAATACCCTATGTGTGCAGGTGAGCAATTTTATTAAAACATTTCTTTTAATACATCTAATCAACACTATTTGCGCTAAAATTTTTCTACTGCCTTGCAGACCCAAAAAAGGCATGTTTAATATATATGTTGGGTTATTCATTGCCAAGGGCTGTCTTTGTTCATAGTGACTGATAAAAGAGACCAAAGACACTCCAGTCCCTGTGTTTATGGACTCAGTTCTTCCTAGTCAGTCAACATGCCAGAATCTGTGCTAAAGAAGATTATTTTTTTAACCATTTGAATCTGGAGACAGACAATGGTATTTTGTATCCGTGAGTCAGGAAGCATCTCAGTCTCTATGCCCTCTTCTACATGCAAAACAAACTGTGCATTAAATTGGGAAGAACTGAATTTCACTGTGGGAAGAATGCATTAGATTAAAATGATGCATAATCATGGATGTATGATACTGTGCTTAGGCATGTAAAGTGTTTCAAGAGAACTAAGCGCTAGACACAGGTATTTCAAGAAATGTTTATTTGCTTTATCATTTACAAACAGGTGAACAGGAAAAAAGGCTGGCAATCTCCTTCAAATTAATTTTCAGCTGAGGGGTCTCTTGTATTAAGGTGATAAGCAACTTCTGCTGAATTACTATACAGAAAGTTAACTATCTAAAGAACTCTTGAATCAAAGGTTATCTAAAAAACAGGAAAAAATGGTATTTATGAAGAGAATAGTGATAAGAAATGTGTAAATGTTCTAAGACAGATAAGTTAACCATCTAATGTAAAGGACTGCAGAACCCCTTTAACGGAACTCTAGAGCAATGCTTAAAATGTGGAATATTCCTTCCTATTGCTTGGCAAAGCTTTCTCATTGCAGTTATTAAAAAGTTCTCTTTTTAATGATTGTTATTCAACCTGATTTATGAAGACCATTTCTCCCCCATCTACTCCCAATTCTGACAATCTTTAACTTAGGAAGAGGGACAAGTACTTATTTTTCTTGTTGGACTGTACAGAAAAGCCTAAGTGATAATTTTTGAAAGGTGGGATTGATTGAAAACAGGGAGGGTTTAGGATCAAAGAATTCATGGGAAATTTCTCTACCTGACTGCTATAATATCTGCTCTATACACTCCCTTTTCTCTTTGTCTTCCCCAGCCATTTTTATAGAATATATCTTGTTCCAGTTACCTTCTGGTAGCCTTGTTGCTCATTTTTATTCAGAAACACGACGAGACTGATGAAAATATCGAGACCTGAGATGATGGAACTTGTAGATTAGATAGAGACTGCAGATCCATGGTTAGTTTCACATTCCTGAATGCTGGTGATGTCTTCAAATAATGAAATTCCCTTTGCCTCTATGCTGAACTGCTCTGAAACAGAAAGAGCATTTTCATTGCATTATATAAAGTTACTGATTTCTTTTAAAAAAAACTGCTTGATGTACCCTTTTTCAGGTTTTAGTTTTTAAATGATTTCATACATTTTTCCCCTGAACAAGCCCTATGTCACCTTCTGCAAAAGTTTTTTGGTTTCTCATACAAGATTAGGCATCTTTCCTAGTGTTTCCTTTTATGGATGATCATGGAGGGCAGCTAATTTTATCTGCATACTGTGAAATCTACTGAGAGCAAATTTAAAGAATACCCTTTAAGGAAACAGTAGGATAAAAAGGTCTTTTAGCCTCTCTGAGTATCTTGTTCAGCCTGATTCTTCAAAGCCTGAGTCTAATTTCCAGTCCTGCTGTAAGCCACATGTCATGACCTTGCTAAGTGGGTGGAAATCACAGGGAGAAAAATAAGAAAAGGAACAGAAGAAAGAAGGAGAAAGAAACTTCAATTACAGTTGTAAGAACAATGAGTAGCTCAAAAGCAGAGTTTCTACTAGTTCGATGGATAGGTTTATTTTTTTCTTTTTTGAATGTAGTCTGAATTATGTATTCCATAAGAGCAACCCAAACAATTCAAGTGTTTCTCTTGAGTTATTGAATTATCTTCTTATTCAAATCCATGTATCTCCTACATCTTCCCCTTTTTTTTTCATCCCTGAATGTTCCAGTATTGTGATTCTATCCTGGGATCTTAAATAAATTCCACATTTTTGTACATTCACGTGGATATTGTAGAACAGAAAACATCTTGCCATAATATTCACATTATACAAAATACTGGAATCAGTAGGGTTGCAATCAATGTAATTTTGCTGATCTGAAACAAAGAAAAATGTAAACTGTAGGGCTGATCCTAGCACATATGTACACGGAAACACAAATGTTAACCTAAACAAAGAAATTCTCACAATTATCTCCAAGATGGCATTTTATAGTCATTATGTCACTGAAATAAAAATAATTTTTGGACTGACACTATGGTTAAAAAAAAAAAGTACGAATCAATGTAGATAAGATTATGGCCACTAAAAAGATACAATTCTCCTGCATAGAATATTATGCTATCAAAATGAGAACAAGAACTTCAGCACTGATGTTTTTAACATGGTTGTTATGGAAGATATCACTGCATTAATTTGCACTTTGAGCTTTTTGCTCATCTGCAGCCATTGTGTCTGAGACAGTGAGAAGCAATATTGCAGATTTTGCCTTTCTGTGCCCTATATCTGTTATATTTTCTACAGCTATTTCACAGCCCTGAATGCAGTCCATGTAAAGCTTTAAGAGGTGGCTTTTGTGAAAATGTAGACTCTACATTGAGACAAAGATGGTCATAGAGGAATTCATCAGGATGTCACATGCTGGGGAGTGCAATGAAAAACAAAAGCCAGTGCAAGGAATTCCTCCACATGCCCTGAACCTCACATCAGACGTGACAACCTGCCCTGGTTTATCTGATTGTCCCAGGGCACAAATGACTGGTGAAACTTACTGGAGACTTCATCCTGAAGCTTACTGGAAGGTTTGATGTTCCAGCTTTAGTTCAGCTGATTATGAATACTCCAACATTAGGTGTGATACCTGAATACTCCAACATTAGGACCAAATATTTTCTTTCTTGTTCCTGTTGTCTACAATTGGATTTACAAGATAAAGCTTTTTCTTCCCTTTTTCTTATTCACATTTGTGTCCTTAATTTATTGAAGCCAAAGTCAGAGGAGAAGATTAACATAAAAGAAATCTAAAGATTTTGCATCCTTAGAAATTTGATTTGAACTTGAGAAAAAGTTTGTTGTAATTTTGTTGGAAAAAAGGTATCAAACCCTTTACATTTCTAGAAAATTAAGATATTCAGTTATTTGAAGAAAAAAGTTAAGCAGTGGAGTTTTTAAAAAATATTTCCATGCAAACCAGATAACGATTTCATTTTACTTTGTTACAGTGTTATTTTTAGGTTTTTTTACACTATGATCTAACAACCAAATAGAAATTTAAAGAACAGTATTCCAGGTTGATAAAAAGATTTTGATGTTTCCCTAAACAATTAAAATAATCTTCAAATATATGTAAAAATATATGATATATATTTTTACATACCTTTACTTATGTATGCATAAATACAAATATATATATGTTTGTATTTATGCTATATATAGCATATATATATTATATATATCTCAAAATATTTATATATATATAAAAATAGAATTTTTCCCGCGTTATTTGCTAAGATTTTTTTGTGCTAAAAATATCTTTATCCAATCAACTCATTTGTTACAGGAAGAATCTCCATAGTCAAATGATGTTAAGTAGAGTTAAAGTATGTAAAAAGTGGTCTCTGATACCGTGGATGATGGAAAATCTGGAGCACTAGAAAGGAATAAAACAACAAGGATGTGTATCTCTGATAATGTTGTTTTCATTGAAAGATTTCAAAGTACCTTGAAAATGAAGTTAGTGTCACTGTGCCCAAAATCAAAAATACAGAAAAGAGACACCATGGGAGGTGACTTTGAAATGGGCCAGCAAGCTTACAAGAGAAACAGATGGGAATGCTCTTCATATTCCTTGCCTTCACCTGCAGCTCTCATTAATACTTATGATGTTTCAGTGTGACAGGGTTAAAGATGGAGAGAAGAAGTAATGTCTTTTTTTTTCCACTTTGCAACAGTGCTGTTAAATGTTGGTGCTGGTTTGCAGCTTTGACTATTTTCAATACCTTATTCCTCAGATGTGAGTCTTAGCCTTTGCTTGAAAGTTCTTTCAGAGTCTGTGAAAAACTATATAAATGAAGGAAACACAACAGCATTACATTTCATTATTTTTTGCCCTTTACTACATACAAAAAAGTCTCATAAATAAGTTACAGAGCGCAATCCTCATCAACACAGCCTCCAGCACTTCGCATTTGGAGTCTCACTCATCAAAGGGCATGCTACAGTGGTGCCTGGGCTGAGGTCACGGTCCAGGGGAGAAGAGATTTTCTTCACACAGGCAGATGATAAAATTGTTCTTTTGCTTCTGGTTCAGTGAGAAATATACATTAATTTATATAGTTATTTTCATACTATGAAAATCCGTGATAAGAAATCTGATCTTGAGAGGTGGTAGTTCTTTTTTCCTGTGGCTTCAGGCTATCTCTGAAGACAGCAAATGTTGATTTGTACACTTTTTCTATGTATACATTAGAATAGAGTAGGACAGAATAACAGGTTCTTATAAGATGTAAAACAGTATAACTACACCAATATACAGCAATTTTCCATAAAGCTATTCAAAGCAGAGCTCTTAGAAAATATCTTTCCCTTCATAAAATTCCATATACATATATACATTCTTATATATAAACTAGTTATTTATTTCCATTTAGTCAAAACTGACATCTTTACTTTTTGAAAGCATTATGGTGACAATTACCTCTTCAACTCAAAATATTTCAGGTGAAATCACCCGTGTGTATTCATTAATAGGAAAAAGTGCATGGTTATATCACCTATTTCTCCAATTATCCTTATCTATTTCTTTGTAGTTTAGCAAGTACTACAGACACAGAGATATTGATGGCGTGGCTACAGATCTCTGGCTCCATTCGTGGAGTGTTTGGCTTCATTTTTCAGAAGTGTGTTTGAACCTGGATACATTTTAAACTTTTATTCGTCTTTTATATTATTAGTATTGTATTTTTCCCCTGTAAAATTTATGTTGCCACACAAATTTCAGGACAGAATTCAATAGCTCCTATAGGAATTTTCCATTAAAAATGGAAAATTCTTATTATTATAATGTAATGGAAATGGAAAATGGAAATGGAAAATGCATATGATTATAATGTAATGATCTGACTTTAAAGCTACAGTGGGAAATTTGATATCTGGTTTTCCAATATGAAAAAAAAATCTAAGTTGATGCATGATTCCTCTGCATTGGATTAAGTTTTATCTATATTTATAAGCTGGGAGACAGTGCTTTCTCAATTTTACTGAAGATTTTAAGACCAAAATTACCAACTATTTGTACTTCATCAGATGGAATTCTTTAGTTTTATAATACAACAGAAATAAATCCCATGTTATTCTCATATGCTGCTGTTATCTACTTAATTCTACAATTACAATTCACATTAAGCAGTAGTGTTGCTGTTGTGCCTTATTCTTAAAACCTGTCCCTTTTGCTGATGGATTTAGGTATAGTGCCTGATTATCCTTCTGGAAAAAAAAAAAAGGAAAAGCTTAATAGTTTCAATAATCTTCTCAGTGCGAAAATAAAGAAATGTTGATTCATTCTGAAGAAAGAAACAAGTGCAGATGCTCTCTTGAAATTGTAGCCTACGTTCTGCATGCAGCTCTATTTATTTTAAGCATTGAGGCAGACAAACCAAGATGAATGGTCACTGCTACCACTGTTACTTGGCACCTCCTACAGCTCCAAGGAGAGAGCATCTATGGAGGTAGATCCAGGTCTGGACTGATCCCTTCAATTACTCACCTTTTTCCCTAGACCATAAGGAGAATTTTCTTAATGGTTATCTAATAGGTCAAGTAACAGTTAAGTTTCAAAATATGAAGAATGAACCAGGACCTATGATTTTATTCTGTTTTGGGTTTTTTTTAATAATTATTTTGTCTCTGGAAGAAGGAATGTGCCTGACAAGCTAGTAGCAATTACAAAAGCATGTATTGAACTACACAGTTCCATCCTTATCTCCAGTACTTACAATGGTGACTGGTAAAACTTTCCCACTGACACATGGAGTGTCCCCCCACAGCAAGGCATCCTCTTTCTAACATGCAAGTTCTTTTGTTGTTGTAGAACGGAGCTTTAGCCCCTAGGTTTCAAAGTTTAAGGGTATTTGTGGCATTATGCAGCCCACTGCAGTCTGCTTTCCTCCTTTTGATTTTCCTAGAGCATCCATCAATTTAACTGCAGAATTCCAGGGCAGGTGCTCAGTTAAGTCTTGCTCTTCATGCTGTGGTGTTGCCAGTTTTGGTCTTCTTACTCTCCTGTTCTGCTGATTTGCATATGGTTGACAGCTTTTTTCCTGTGTTCTTTGTATTTTTTAATATAGTGTTAGGGCTCAAATCTGTTTGGAGGGATTTGTACACAAGTAGAATCAGCTAGCATCCAACTCTGAATCTAATAATTAGAAATGAATGAGTACACAAGTACCCATGCTCTCCGCAGGCATTCTGAACCAGCAGAATAATTAACCAAGCACCTCAGGCAGGCTTGCTTTGAGAAGAGGAGAGTTCCAGAAACATAATGCTACAGTCCTGTGATATATTAAGGCTGTTTTCCTTAACTGAAAAATAGAGAATGCGTTCCCTCTCCACTTTGACGGACATTTGGTTTCCATCTAATTGCTGCTTTTTCTCTTAGATCTTAATCATTTGCATCACACTTTAAAAAGAAAGAGATCAAAGATCAGAGGGTAAGAAGATATGAAATATGTTCCTTAGCTCACCCATAGTCATGTCTAAAGATGAACATAAAATTTGAGGCCTGTGGGGGTTTGCCTTGCTCTTAGCAGTGGAAAAGCTGTGACAAGACAAGGGGTTATGGGTTTTAACTGTTTCATGAAAAAACACATTCTTCAGTCAGCAAAGAACCTTTTTCAGGCATTATAGTCACTAAAGAAACACAAAAATTTACTGAGGAATTGCTCTTTATTGTGCATTCTGTTCTTATATGACGACAGAGGGAGAAACAGAAATATTATGAAAAATAATGGAAAAACATAGATATATCTGGTGCATCATAATTTTATTTTGCTTATTATTTCATTTGAGTAAAATCCTCTAGATTAAAGTTTGAAATTAATGTGCAACTGCTTTCAGATTTATGGCTTGATTTAAGAATAGAATGTGGCTGTCTGACCAATTTTGGAAGCATTTGAAAAGAAAATGTTCCACTGTATATATTTATTATTTGTCTATGACTTGAGAGTGTGAAAAAATATGACAAGAGTGGGAAAGTACAAAGAAAAAAAAATATCACACCTGTGTGGAATATTTTCTCTACAGGAACAGTTAAGTAGTGCAGATATAATCATCCTGGAAAAGAGATGACTTTAGGGATATGGTGGGGGAGGGTCTGAAAGATGAGTATCATAAAAGGAGAGTAGGAAATGACTGCTCACTGTCTTTTTCAGTATGACAACTTGGGTTTGTCAAATGAAGCTACAGGAAATGAGAAAGAAACTAAAGATATTTCTTTGTAGAAATATGCAATGGCCTGCAGACACAAGCAAACACTTCCTACTGTAAGAGTGGTCAAACACTGGAACAGACAGCCCAGAGACGTTGTGTCATCTCCACATATTCTTTCAGATATTGAAAACCCAACTAGGTCCACTTCTGAGTGACCTCCTTTAGCTGATTCTGTTTTCAATGGGGAGGTTGGACAACACAACCTCCAAATATCCCTTACCTTCTCATCCCCTCTGTGAGTCTGTGAAAATGCTTGGCACATCATATGTATGAAAAATTTCATTCTATTTCAGGCACTACCTACTTTCTGTGGTTTCCTTTTTCTTGGTTTCATGATTTACTAGAGCACTTTTGATCTTCTCGCTGTCAGTGGCAGACTGTGTACCGTGTTTGTGTGTTTACAAGATGAGAAAGATCTGCCTGGGTATGAAAATTCATGATTTAAAGATCAGGATGCTGTCATGAGTTTGGACCTCGTAGCTGTGTCTGTAGAAAAGGTAGACTAGGCACGTTGTAAAGCTTGAACAACCACAGATGCCGCTATTTTTTCCTTTCACAATGTGAAAGAAACACAACTTTCACATTGTGGTTTTCCTATCCAGCACCATCTTATCTTTAGAAGCTGTTATCTTAGTCAAGTCAATGACCTTTTTGGAGGAACTCATGGAATAATTTCCTGAAGTTGCCTACATGTACTTATCTTAGACACCTTCAGAATGCAGGACACTCATTTAGCGTCTTTATTAATAGAGATTTATCCATTTATAATGTTAGTGTGTTGTAATCAAGGACAGATGAATAAAATATATGACCACGGGGATTTTCATCAGGTTTAATAAAGCCAAGTGCAAGGTGCTGCACCTGGGTTAGGTGGCACCCTAACCTGGGTTAGGGCAACACCCAGTACCAATCCAGACTGGGGGATGAGGAAATCAAGAGCAGCACTGGCAAGAAGTAATTGGGGCTGCTGGTGGATGAGACAACAGCCAGGGTCTCATGGATGGATGGACATGAGCCAGTGATATAAATAGATCGAGTGGGTTTAGTTAAAATGGGTTCAGTTTAGCCATTTAAATCTTAATTCTTAGATGTGTTTATGATGACTTGGTTAAATATTGTCCAGAGAGGAAAATAAATTAATTTTGTTCAGATGCACTTTTGAAATCTCTTCAGGCTCATATATATGGACTTTCCTCACTCTAAGAAGACTAGATGTTTTGTCTTATTTTTCCCAACTAAAATAAATGTTAAGAATAGTATGACAGAAGGTTCTCAGCTTGATAGCCTCAGGAGAATTTGTAACTGTTCAGAAACTGTCCAGACACCCTCAGAAACTCCTTTGTGTACCTGCTCAAACCCTGACATTTCAATACTGAGGGTCACTACCCAAGAAGTGTAAAATGTTTGTAACATTTGGCTTCAACTTTCGTTGAGAGCTGATTCTCTGTCTTTCAAATGACTGAGACATATTGTGAGTCAGCATTAGCTATTTAGGGCAAGATGTGCTGCTGCAATAAATTGACAGAGTTCCACTTACCACTATTGAATATACCTGAAATTGTACAGGCAAGTGATATGTAAAGAAGTAATGAAGAGAAATGAAAATGCCATAATTGCATTTGCAGTTGAATATCAAGCTGGTATTTACTGAGATAAATCAGCTTGTAAACAGCCTTCATTGCTAATTGCTCTTGTCTTTGTGGCTATTAGCAATGTAATATTTTATTAAATTGTTTAATAAATTAAAACTTTAATAAATAAATATTTTAAGGATAAGACAACAAATAGCTTGTGAGCTGCTTAAACCCATTTATATTGTCTTTATTTAGATAAAAAAAGTGGAGGATTATCACTACATTATAATAATAACAACTAAAACACAGCAATCAGTACAAAGCAAGCAGCATAGGGGAAGTTGCACAGTACAGCCTGTGCTCTCTGGGAACGCTCTGTGCCCAGTACATCAATCAATTCTCACCCTTTTGATAGAATATAGTCAGTTCTTCCATTCATAGAAGGTAAACAAAGATGTTTTGCTTTTTCCCTACTGTGCAGTGCCTCTATAGTGTTTTCATCAACATGGTTTTGCTGGTCAGAAAATATAATGTTGCAATGTTCCCCTGTACCACTCACTAGACCAGGCCTGAATGGGTTTACTCCAGTCTACAGGTGGTTGCTTTTAATTTCAAAAAAATTTTGGTGTAAAACCATGCTGTGGACAAAAGCTGCAATCATTCTCCTTATGCTGATACTGAACACATCCAGAGAAAGAGCTACAGCACAGCACGAGAAATTTGGTTTAAGACACACCCATACTGCATGGACAAAGGGATTTCCTAAATTTATCTTCCAGCAACGGCAGTATCAGTCAAGTAACTCACAGGAAGAACTGTTCATAGAATCACTGAGAAATATAATTTTTAAAAGGGTATTAAATAAATACCCTTTATAATACCCTAAATAAAGGGCATTTAATAACATTAGTTGGGAATAATTTCCCTAAAGTAAGTGAAAGAAAATGTAGGTCATTCTGGATTAAGAAATCACTCTTTTGAAGTTCTAATCCCCTCTCTAGCACTACTCTCAACATAAATTTAGTTTGGACTTTATGAACAGTATGATATGTTTTTTTAAATGACAAATGAATAATGAGAAATGGTCCTGATCACCAAGAAAATAATTTCACTAAAAAACTGTATCACTACTCTGAGAGATTATTTCAGCTTTGTACGATACAGCACTCTGTTTCAGTGTGCTTTTGTAAGTCACCTTCTGCACAATGACTGAACCTAACAAATGATAATAAGACCATCATACATCCATTCCATATGTAAGTAATATAATGAAATGAATTTCAACACTTCCCTCAGAAGCATGGTAAAGTTTCTCTTGAGAGTATAAAAGAAAATATCTTTTTTTTTTTCTTTTTTTTTTTTTCTTTTCTAAATGACAAATAGTTTTTGGCTAGGGCACTGAAATAAGCAGCAGCAAACTCAGCTGAAACTCAGCTGATTTGGTTCTTCTAAGCATTTGCTCTAGGGAAGATATAACTGATGACAGAAGATGCAAGAAGAGGGTTAGGAGGTTTAGTTTTCTCTGTTGGAGTATTGCTGTGCAACATGGGACAATGCCAAAGCAGAGATATTGACTGCCTGGCATGACAACAAATAGAATCTTGAGCGTGTCTTGTATGTCCTGCTTTTCATTGCTAGAATCTTAGAAGGTCATGTTTCATTCTGGGGAAGAATGAAACTGTTTTGAAAACACAGGGATTTTTTTGCTGTGAAGGATAATTGGTTTGTATCTAGTTGGGATGTTCAACGCCCATCTAGTGGTACCTTTGCAGATGACTATGAAGATTATTGTCTAAATGAGAGAGAGAGGGTGTGTGCATGCATTTAGAACAGCCATAGTATTTAAGTGTTTCTTCATTGCTAATTTCAGTAACAGTTGAGTCTTCTTTGAGATAGAGATTCCAGTTAATTTTAGAACTCAGTTGATTCAAGCACCTTCTAACTTCAAGTAAAATAATCACTACAGCATAGAGATCCTATCAATCATAGCAAGGTTTGCATGCTTATTTAGCTAGCTTGTAATTAAAGGCAGCTAAAAATATCATGCATGAATGGCAAGTTTCTACTTTTTTATTTAGCTCATCTCCTTTAGAGAGAAGACACAAGTCCCATCAATCACACAGTTGGTAACTGAAGTCATTATCACTAAAATTAAGGCAATTATATACAAATGAATATTAATGAATCTTCCAGTCAAAATCCAGGTCAGTTTCCAAGAATTTTAACAAAAATATAAAGAACTCCTCTTTTCCACTTAATCTTTTGTCAAATAATCAGTACCAAAAAGGACACACCTTTTATATTTAGCTAACATCATGGATTGAGGTTTTAATGAAACTAATAACAGTATTTTTCCAGCATGGTGCAATGTGATGTGTTAATTAACATTGTTCTCACAAAAAGTGACACAATGTTACACTAACTTAACTTTGAAGTTGTCATTTCCAGTTGCCATTAGCTTTATTATAGGGAGAAAATGGATTGTCAGTGCACTGTGCTCAGCCAGACAAGTAAAACAAGACTGCATTATTTAAAAAAAAAAAATCACAAGATTTGAACTCTCACAGATCGATCTCTGTGTCCCCCACAAGGAAAGACCATCAGACAATTTGTCCCCTTCTCTCTAAGTCAAGTCACGTTTACTTACAGCTGAGCTAAAGGTAAGGAAAAAGGGAATAAGTCAAAGTAGCTTTCTTTGAACTGTGCTTCACCCCATGTCTTTGGAAATGATCTCAATAGCTTTAAGGTAGGTTGTGACAACTGTTAACTGAACTTGGATACACAGCACAATAGTAGAGGCAACTGCATCTCTGAATTATTTAAGGAGATAGAAAGTAAGGCATTTCAGGCAGCTATAACAAAGTAGCATTTCCCTATTATAGATATCAGCTTTTTATTCTGAAAGTGCACTTAAAAGATAATTTAATTTTCATGTATTTATCTGTTTACAGTAACTGAAAGTCATGCTGGTGATAGCAACAGTGAAGGTGTCCTTCCCTCATTAGAACAATTAAAACCAGGAGTGAATCACCTCTCTTTCAAATGCAACCACATATCAGACAAAAGTTCAAAAAAGAGAAGAAACAAAAAGACCTTTTTAAAATATCCTTAAAAAATATATTATTCTTTTGCCTAACTCCATGGGCAGATGGAGTCACTGCTATGTTGATGTACACTTGAATGAGCAAGATCAGCTTCAAATTCCTAATTACTATAAGTGTAGGGGAAAATTAAGTAGGAAGAATGTAATCACTCAAGCTTGTGTTTTGTTAAATACAGACCTGAATAAAATAATTATTTAGCTTGTAAATCAACAATCCTTTGCTATTCTGAAATTACATTATACTCAGCAAGAAACAAGAGAACATTGCAAGGAAACAATAATTCTATACCTACAGAGAACTCAGGTTTCACATTTAATCTTTAAATTAGATAAAGTATCAAGAAATTCAGTCTACCTTCATTTTGAAGTGTGCAAAATAGAGATGGATTTGAGAGTTAACATGTTTGCTTTGCTTTTTTTTCCCCTATGCTGGTTAAAGTAGAAGAATTATCTGTCTTGAGACTAACATTACCTTGTCTAAAATGGTTTCAATTCATTAAGTAAAATCCACAGACTGGAAAAAAAAGTATTGCATGTAAGTTTCTAAAGTCCCAAGAACAATTGCAAGTGAGCCATGTGTGTTTACACCCTGAGAAAACATTAGGTGGGCATACACTTTCTTTCATTTAACCTGCTAACAAATTAAATCACAGATATATATTTTGTTTCATAATAATTGATTGTCTTATTCAAGGAAAGAAGTATTTTTCAGAAATAACAACTCTTCATGGTCACAAGTATTCCCAGCTCAAATTTTTTCCCCTTAATGGAAACAAAATTTTGTCTTTAAAGAAGAGAGGTTCTTATAAATATTGCATATGACTCAGTCCTGCTGAGGAACACTTTCAAGCAAATAAGATGGAAACAGATAAAAAAGCTAAAGGCATTGGTAAGCAGCAGTGGGAAGAAACAATAATTTCATAGTCTGAGGTTCTAGTTTCACAAGTATTTGTTTTGGCATCAGTGTTTGCTTGTTCATCCCCTAAGCCTCACTGCTTATCCCTGCCTCATCTCAATCCCTCAGAAAAAAACAGAGAAAACATTGGTGTCACACTGTGAACAACATCAGAGATGCTAATTCAGGTTAAAAACCCCACAGCTTTATGTCGTTGGGTTTTGGGGGCTTTTGGTCCTGACAGAAATAACTGTAAATGTATGGCTTGTTTAAACTTGCCCTGGGATTTCTGTATTGCTTTATATTATAGCAAGCAGGATGCTAAATGTTAGTGTTCCAATTAGGTACTTTAATGGTCACTTCAGATCAAGGTAAATTAGAGATAGTCATGAAAATTTTGCAGTCCCATGACAGTTTTCTCAGAGCCAACATCTATTTCTAATCCTCATTCAGACTGGAAAATACCTGAAAATTCCACCTACATTAATTGAGTTAATCTACATTAACTCAACAGAAATATTGTTGTTATAATTGATAGTACTGCTATTATTAGATATTTCTTTTTGACTATATACATATTTAATTTTAGCCATTAAAAATTCCCAAGCTATTATACTCTTAAGTAAAACCCAAAAATTACATAAAAGAGCCCTCATAATTTGAGCAGAAAAAAGGTAGGTGGTTCCAAAATGAGTACTTTGGGACTGTGACTGCATTGACTTTTGAGAGGTATGGTCACATCTGGTGAAATAGTTGGTTTGTGGCTTGCACAGCAACAAAACAAGGCTTTGCTTGTCAAGAAGCTTTGCATTTGCTGCAGGCAAAGGTCAGGGACATAGAGGATTTCTGGTCATGACATGTGGCCACTTGTAACTTTTTGATAATTTCCTTGTGTTTTGTCTCTGTGTCTCCTGGTGATCAGCTTGTATTTCCATAACAGCAGTATTGGAAATGACTCTTGGGAGTGACATCCTGAACTACTGAATTCAGGCTCTGCTAAGGTCAATGGCTACATGGTATTATCCTTTCAGAAGTGTTTTTGTTTGATCTTAAACTTTTTTTTGTCTGCTATGCTTTCAGAATTTTTTTTTCTAATTCACAGCCTGCATTTATTCATATCTAATTTGGTTCTAAATATTTTCTTCTCCTAGGTGTTTCCTCCTGTCTCTATTTCCAAAGCACATAATTTTCAGACTCCTTTGAGTGGAGCAAAATAAGTTATTTTAGGCAAAATAAAATACAATAAAATAAGTGATTTTATTTTTCCTCAGTAAGGAGCCTCTATGCTCCCTTTAAAATCCTCTTGGACCAGTGGTGCAAAGTTTCAGTCATATTTCAACTTTCCATTATAGCACTGGTGAGCCTTTACAGGAGCGGTCCCAACAGTGCCTTATGCAATCACATTGCTCTTGGAAACCCTTCCTGAGATGTAGCCTAAGAAATTATTTTATCTCTCCAGGGATACATTATGTTAATGGCCCATAATCACTCTATCCACCCAATAACCTTTCTTCTCTCACAGCAGTAATAGGTGAGCTTCTAAATTGTAGCGTGGATTACTTTTCCCTTATGTACCCAAAAGACTTTGGTCTTGAATTTTACTCTTCTGTTTCTATTACTGCATTTGTCATAGATTCTTGCTCCTTTTAAATGGCATTTTGAGTACCTAGGGTCTTGCCTCTACTGTTCTTGACTTTCTGACTGTAACTAATATCACTTACTAATACCTATAACTATTACTAAAGTGCTTCTCTTTTTGTGCCAAATTCATAAATAAAAATAATTATAATAAAAAAGTCTGAAAATTTTTGTCACAATCACTAGAATATTTATTGATAATTTGGTAACTATAATATAAGAAAGAAAAAAGCTATTAGAGAACATCCAGAGGAAGGCTACAAGGATGGTGAAGGGCCTTGAGGCGAAGCCTCATGAGGAGTGGCTGAGGTCACTTGGTCTGTTCAGCCTGGAGAAAAGAATACTGAGGGGAGACCTCACTGCAGTTACAACGTCCTTGTGAGGGGAAGGACAGACACTGATCTCTTCTCTGTGGTAACCAGAGACAAACCTGAGGGAATGGCCTGAAGCTGTGTCAGGGCAGTTTTAGGCTGGATATTAGAAAAAGGTTCTTCCCCCAGAGGGTGTCTGGGCACTGGAACTGTCTCCCCAGGGAAGTGGCCATGGCACCAAGCCTGACAGAGTTTCAGGAGCATTTGGACAATGCTTTCAGGCATGTGGTGTGAATTTTGAGCATGGTGTTCTGCAGGGCCAGGAATCGGACTTTGTTTCTTGTTGATCCTTTCCAATTGAGAATATTCTTTGATAATCTAATCATTCTCTTGAATTTTAGACCCCAGCCTAAAGGTGGAATAACAGTGACAGTTTTTCCACTGCCTTAAGCAAGATACCCACTATTCTTCTACTGAAAGTTTCTCTTGACACTAGTCTTTTGCTTTCCCCTTTCTTTTCAACCTCACATTTCCTTCCCCTAACTGGCTTTTGTTCCTTCAGAAATGATGAAGAGATGCTATAAGGATACATAATAGTTGCATGAGACAGCTCTTGGGAGCCTAGGATAGCCGTGATCCACAGTATTATTTCCCAGCTATCAAAAGAGAGGAAGGTACGAGGTGTCTATGCGAATTATTTCTCACTTTTATTTAGTTCCAGTCTTCTCTCTTTCAGTAGTAGGCACAGAGCTCCCTCTACACGTTCTGTTGATCAGATAAAACACTTTTGAATCCTGCTAGATGCAGCTAGATGAACAGTTCTAGACAAACATAAATCATTATCATTAACTGCTACAGCTCTCAAATACAGCTAAAAATCACGAAATTAAACCAAGCTGTTAGGGACCATCTTAGTATTGATAAAAGAAAATAGTTGGCATTTGCTGCTGGCAGTTTTACTAAGAGATATGTGTCTACTAGTCTGAGAAAGATATCATCAGCTGTGTGAAGTCTGAGATCTCAGAGGAAGTAGAAAGAAGAAAGGCCTGAAAAGGACTGAGGTATATTTCCTTTGTGCTTAGAAAGGGAGACAGCTTCTGCAAAACTAAAACAAGTAATGGGACTTACTGGCAGACACTGGTAAAGGATTTGATGGGAAATTTGATCTTCTCTGTTATGAGTCACGACCTTGAATGTTTCAGCTTCTGCATGAGTAGCAGCACAGTCGTAAAGAGAAGTGCTTCAGATGCAACGCCAGCATTGAGTGCAGCACAGAAAGGGGTAGATCTAATTCATCCATACTGCATGTCTTTTGAAAACACAGGACCTGAACCAAAGGTAAAGTTAACTCTCATTCTTTAAAATATGCATCACATGCAGTGATATACATAACCAAAATTGTTAATATGTGTCTCTTGCATAAGAGAAAACACATAATCAGATAAGGATCTGGGGACAGAAGAAAATGTTAAATATTTCTCCTATACTTGTTTGAAAAAGCTGCCAGCTCATGATATCTATTTTCCTGATGTTACATTGTTACCCATAATTGTAACTGCTCTGCTCAGTCTAGTTGCCTTATTTTAAGATAAACAAATAAGATGGACTAGGTTGCTGCCTGAGGAATCAATATTGAAATCAGCTACTTGTCCCAGTTTTGTGCTATCAGTCAGCATGCTGAAGGTACACTCTGCCCTGTCACGACCATTGGTGAAGCCATGCTGACTTGCCCTGACGAATTTCCTGGAAATTTGGCATGATTCAGGATTAGCTGCTCCAACACCTTCCCAGGGATTGAGGGGAGGCTAACCAGCCTATATTTCCCTGGGAGCAACTTTTAGCACTTCCTGAAAACAGGAGCGACATTCACTTTTCTCCAGGTTTGGGTACTTTTCCCTGTCACCATGGCTGATTGAAGATCATTTCGACTGGCCCTGCAATGACATCTGCCAGCTCCCTCGACTCCAGTGGGGACAGCCCATCAGGGCCCATGGGCCTGTGAATGCTCAGTTTGCCAGAGTTTCCCCTGATTCTCACACCAGTGGTGTATCTTCCTTGCTATAGCTGCTCCCCTTGGTTTTTGGGACTTGGATTCCTGAAGGCCCATCTTGCTGTGAAGACTGAGGCAAAGATGGTGTTCAGTACCTCAGCATTTCCCGTGTCCTCTGCCATCAGCTCTCCTGCCTCACTGAGAAACAGGCCCACATTTTCCCCAGTCATTTTCCCTAATCATCTTTTTGTCTTCCTATGTACATCCTCTTACTTGTCTTTGTCATCCCTGGTCAGATTCAATTCTGTTTGGACTATCCTGTTTGTTTTAGCTGCCCTAACTCAGTCTGTCAATGCTCTGACAGTGTTTCTTTATTCTTCCCAGGTTACTCATTTTTGCTTCCACTCACTGTATGCTTCCTTGTGTGTTTGGCCTCTCAAATGATTAAAGACAAATGTAATGGCTTTCAGAATTAAAAAAAAAAAATTTAAAAAATCATGTTATGGCATGTTTGAAATACTAAAAAGAATACATAACTCACATCATTTTAGTAAAAATGCAAAATTAGTGACAATAGAAAGAATTTGGATACCTCATTATTGACTCCTTAGACACTTCTAAAATCCATCTTTTCTGTGAAAAAACTGCAGATGTAAGAGTCCCCAGTACAGGGACAGATGGGAGCAACTACTGCCTATTGCTTTGAAGAAATATATTACACTAAAACAGTATCTCATTACAACACCTTTCCAGTGATCTGGGAGTTTGTTCAAGAACAAAATGGATATTTATGTTCATTGTGCTTTAAAAATCATATTTTAAAAGACTCTTAATGAAAGACAGTCTGTGACCTTTTAGCTGTTTCAATACTATTGTGAGAACGAATTTTCATTTCATTGTAATAATTATGTTAGCAACTTCTTTTTCTTTTTTTTAATTGACAGTAAGTATGATTAGGAATACAATAGCACCACCTGAGGCACTGTAGCTGCCTAGATGATTTGTCAGTTCATAAATACAGGGTCAAATTCAGCCTTGCTATGAGTGAGCATACTTTAATTATCCATTATTTATTATAAGTTAAGTTCTGACAATATGCTCTATACTAATAAGAATAGAGGGAAAAAAATCAGTCACACAGAGCATTCATAAGCCAAGAAGCTATTTTTGCAATTCTAATTTGTGTTCTGTTTAAAGTATTGCAGTCAAATAACTTTATTCTTTCAAAATTACAGGTGAAGAAAGCTAAAAGTTTGTTCTTACATTCATATATAGATATCTCAGTAGAAAAAAAACCTGAATTTCAAGTGCATTGAAGATCCACAGGGATTTTCTGAAAACAGCAAAGGCTCTAAGTGCCAGCATAATGCCAAAATGGGTGGTAAACAAGGCTCATCACCCAAGTAGGTTTTGTGGTGAGAGTGTTCTGAGCACGAGTGTGGCACCAAAGCATCCAATCTGGATACAAATGCAATTTAGCTAAGTGGGTCAGGTTCATTACACTGGTAATACCAGAGTGTACAGCCTGGAACACCACGCTCCTGCTTCAGCTGGGTAAACTTTGTGAAAGAGCTGTGAAAGAGCATAATGTAAAAATACACAGAGATGCTGAGGTCAAATGGGGCCTGTTTTGGCTGCTGGACTTTCTGTCTTAAATGAGCATCCTGTTGTTGTTTTGCAGGCTACCTCTTGGGTATATGTTTTGGTAATTAATAGGGACACACAGGACTAGCATGGTGTGCCAAGACCTGAGGGCTTATGTGACCCAAAAAAGATTTTGACCATTCGTGTTACCAGGGAAAATAAAAAAGTGCATGCAAAAGCCAACTAGTGTAAGAGATGCCTCCTAAATATACAGAATAATTCCCTTTTTACTGATAACAAAATGAAGCTCATGGCTGTTAAGTTGATTGTGAAAATCAATGATGGACTAAGTTGCAGTCCTAGAAATGAACATTGCAGATAAACATTTGCATTAGATTTTAAATTGGTGTGCAATTTGTTGTGAGTAATGCTGCTGGTAAACAGGCATTAAGCAATGATTAATCTGCACTTTTTTTCAGACTTCAGACATTAGCAAAGGAGTATCAGTTTGGTTTGTGTGGGGGTTCTAACTATACTTTTGCTTACTGTTATCCTTTGGGTTCCTCCATATAATCCATCCACCAAATTTTGTCATTAAACGGAATCATATTCTTATAGAAACAGATCCTACCAATTGACTAAATAAGAGAGGAATGATTAGGTTTCAAAAAGCAGATTCACTATAATTTTGCTTCCTATGAGCAGTATAGAGCCATAATAGCTGAAACATTATTCAAGGCATCACAGGCAATCGTCCAGTTAAATTACTCTAATGATACATTTTTAATTTAATCTTCTCCTACAGATTCTTTAATTTGATTTTTGCTTTTCATATATGTAAGAAAATTAAAAATTAGGCCAAAGCCACTTATTATTTTGTCATGTCTGCATTAAATGCTGCTAGATTATATGATGCAACTTGCAGATGGGCAATGGCTAGAAGATCAATACAGTAAAAATCCTTCTCTTTTTCTGCTCATTCTGCTACAAGGGAAAAATATTCCCCAATATTCTTTGTCCTAATCAACTTTCAAAGCATTATAAACACTAATCACAGAAAAAGACACCTCCCACTACCCTGCTGGTTCACAGGTTTCTTTCTTTTNTGTATGAGACAGGTTATATTTGGAGATATGTATAAGACAGCCTGGGTTAAATGGAAATATTACTGAGTACTTACAAATGTCATGTCTATGACAACAATATTTATTCCATATTATCTTCTGTGTCCTCTATTCTAAGTTCTGTAAAAGCGCAGTAGCAGAAGACCTAGCTGTGCTACTGATATTGGTGATGGTAATATCTTAAGTGCTCAGCAGAGCACTGAACAGCACTGCAGTCTGTATAAATCTGTGTTGCACCTGCATCTTGCACAATATGTACTGTTCTGCTACACCTATCTGAAATAAAATACAATAGAAGTGAAGTGAAAGAAAGATGATCAGAAATATGTAATAGCTTTCATAAAAGTAGACAGTTAATAGACTAGAACTCCATTTGCTAGCAATATGAGGAAGACATTAATCACAATGACATGCTGAATAGCAATAAGAACAATTATTCACTATTTGACACAATGCAAGAACTAAGGACGACCCAATGTATTATCAGGCAGAGAGTTTAAAGCAAACAAAAGTAAGTGCTTTTCACACCGTGCACCATTCAACTGTAGAATCCATTGCCATAGATTGCTTTAGGACAAAAGCATAAATGAGTTTTAAAAGGTCAGACAGTTTCATTGGGAATAGATCTGGTGGTGGTGGTAAAACATGGTTCAGATGCAATCTCTGTCACAAATGTCTGCACAGCAGAAGCTAGTAGGCACTATGTGAAAAGAAGAATTTATCTTACATATGTGTGGTTCTTTTTTACTGTTCAATCAGCCTCTGTATCGACCCATTCACAAAGACAGAAAACTGTGCTAGATGGATATTTGTTCTAACTCAGAAAGGTTTCTTTTATGTCCTCTGTTATTTTACCACTCAAATAGTTATTATCCTTCTGAACTATCTTGTTTCATTAGGGAAATGCACAGCTTGTTGAATGACAGCTACCTACACTGAAGTTTGGTAAATTGGAGATGACACGGCTGATAACACAAAATGTTTGGAAGAAGCACTGCAATCGAGGGGCACCTTCCATCAGCTGAAATCTCCCCTACTGCCAAACCTTTAGACTGGCACAGAATATAGAGTAGGAAGCTGAAGAGAAAAAGAGATTAGAGATAAATAGGTGAGATTAGTTTAGATAAGGATTGGTTGGAAGTTAGTGTTAGCCCTCAGATATTATAGGTGAGACAGGCAGGGACTGAATTAAAGACAGAAGAGGAAGACAGATAGGGACTGGGTGGGAATCTGATCTGAGTTCAGTTAAGCTGAGGAGTTCATGTACAATGTACAAGATTAAAGCAGTGTATGGAAAAGCCAGAGGCTGTTCAGATAAAAAGCCACAATATTTATGCTTAAGCTGTGGTAATTTGGTCATTGAAAGGATGGTAATAAACCGTCATGTTTGAGGAATTTTCTTTGAGGATTTTGTTAATAATATCTCAATGTCAAGGTAATACAATAATTATCTGAATATTTTTGAACAGGTTCTCTCCAGGATATGTTACTGTTGTGACTCATGACAACACATTAGCTACCAGTTGCCTTCAGAGGTAAAACTGTATTGAATATAATCAGACTCCACGGTGCTGAGGAATTTGTTCAGGAGGTGCATCTGTTCATAACAGAATCCTTATTATTTCATGGCATTTTTCTGATCTTGAGGGTTTCTATCCAAAACAGAGGTCCCTGATCCATCATGAAATCCAGATATTCTTTGAAATGTCTGTAAAAGTGCTAAGTATCCCATGCTGAAATGTGTGTGCTGCATTATTTCTAATAAGGAAAAAAATAAAATATTTTAAATAATGTTCAATTCATCTTTATCTCACCAATTTCCAATATCTATTTTTGTGTGTCTTGTGATGTATATAATATATTAATAAAGTAGTACATATATATTAATAATAAATAAATCATAGAATCAAATAAAGGTTTTGGTTTGAAGACACCTAAGAGAAGGTTCAATATATATATATATAAATTGAGGGTGCAAGCTCAAATTTTTTTAATGATAGTGATACACAATAAAAATTTTTTATGACTGCTCNAACTGCAAACATTGCATTGACAGATGCAATGGTGACTTACAGAAGAACCATATCCAATGGCACAGGTAGCAGGGTACCTAAAATGATGCTTAGGGAATTGTACAGGCTTCTGGTGACATTTGAGACAATCAAGGGGGCTTTAAGCATCTGTATCACAATAGAAAAGCTATGATATTTAATGTTTAGCTTCTAAAGTGCAATTCACTTGCATTTAGAGGGATTCATCATCTGACAACTAAACAGTAACCATAATTTGACTTGTTGGAAGAATCGTTCAGATGCATTTTGGCCAAGTAACATAGGAAAGATCAAGGCACCATATGTTTGATGGATGAGTATACAAAAAAAAAAAAAATCTGTGGTGATGCATTATGTGGTTAAAGAGATAACCACATGTGCACCACAGAAGGAAAACATCCCAGTAACAGCACCTGGTGAAAAAGAGCCAAAGAAATCTTGTACTTGTGGGTTAGGTTGATGTCTGAGAGGAAATTACGAAAGAGGCTTCAATTTCAAATAACTATTTATGTGTTTTATAAAAGACTGGATGATAACTCCTTCCTTTTCTTAATCAATGAGTATTTCGTGCCAGTCAAGGCAGGGGTGGGGGTGGAAGGTAACTTAGTTTGTATGAATACTTTGTGTATATACCTGTCTATTTTCAACTGTTCTCTGCACTGTTTCCATTTTACTTCATTTCAGTCCACCTACTGAAAAAGGAAGCTAGTTCAGCACACTAAAAGGAGGATTGTGACACAAAAATCAAATGAAATTAAACTCTGAGTCACAAAAGAAGAATTACCAGATGTCACCCTACACCTACACACTACAGGGTGTCCCTTAACTACTTTTTAAATGTACTGTGTTGTGTCAGTGTGTTGCACAACATATGGTAAGCATTACTTTTAAGAAAACTCCTTCACACCTTTTGTTTTGCATCACAACTTTAATGTTATTTTAATGTATTTCTCTGGTGGATGAATAAACCTATTTTTTTTTCTAAAGGGTTCATTATGTTTAGACACTACAGTTTATTCTATTTTTTTGTAAAGTGAATTTAGGGCTTGATTCAAATACCAGTGAAATCAATGTATTCCCACAATATTTTATAGAATGTAGCAGATAATGTCCTAGGAAAATTAACTTTGTATGTGTTTCAGTGAAACTGGTTTACCGTAGGCTATGCTATACAAAAATTTCCCAAGCTGTATCTCTACTCAAAGACTAAGGGGTTGAATAATATTATAATTTCATATCTACTCAGACTTCCTGTAAATGGAATTATTATCATATTAAAGTTCCTTTAAAGTCTGAGCTGAGTTAGGTTTTGCATCAAGTGACCATTTGCTTCCAAAGAATATCTTTACAAAATTGGTAATGAAAAATGGCATTTGCTTACTCAATAGATCATGGTACTAAACTCATTACATTATTTATTTACTGAAATAATGAGACCATCTGGTCCAGATCTCTACCCAAGTGAGATTATTTCCATCCAACTATATTTCCAATATAGGCTTAAAGTGCCCCAACAGACAAAATTTCCTTTAGAAAATGTTCTATAGCATCACACATTGATAGGAAAAAACATTTTCAGTTGTTCAACCACAACTTTGCTATTTTCATTTTCACACTACTAGTTAAATCTCTATGTTCACTATAAGTACTTTCATCAGGTTTTTACAATTGACCCATTTCTAATATCTTTTATAATTTCTCGATTCTCAGTTGTTGTCGTCCAGCAGCCAATCAATCATACTTAATTTCTCCCTCTTTACCTGTGTCTGTCACTTTCTTAATTTGTTCAGAGCCAAATCTATATTTTGCAATGTGGTGTCTTTCATTGAGCAAAATGTAAAAGTTTGCTTATTTTTTTCAGTAATGTGTTGCACTGTGGTTTAATACATACACATCCAAAATGGAATAAAAAACAAAAAAAAAAGGATTTTTGTAGTAGTGGCCTGTGATTCCTGAAAGGATTTCGAGGTTAAAGCAGACAGACTTAATTTTCCTAAGCTGAAATCCTATGACAAGAAGATTTATTTGGTCTAATTATCAAGAGAACAATGAACAAGGAAATTATTATATTTTCTTCCCATATCTAGGAGTGCTGAAACAGAAACTTTAATATTCCATACGCGTCTAGTGACAGCATTCTTTTAAAATAAGGTTGGCAAAGGGAAGAGGAAGAAAAAGTCACAAAAGTGATTTAGAAAATCCATTAAAATTTGACTGTTAAACTTTTAATCTGCTAATTTATCAAAAGATGATCACTGTGATTTGATATCCCCCCAAAGGGGGAACACTTACTTCCCTAATCAGGTAGCGAAAGGCATGCTGAACACCAGCAGATGAACATCAAATTGAAATTTTCAACTCTGTGTTAAATTCCTATTTTTAACTCAGTGTGAATCAAATTAAAAATACAGTGGGATAACTGGATTTTATATCTTTGAAAATCTTCACATATGAAGAATGCCCCTTTTTGGGCACGGACAAACTCTGTGCAGGAGTATCTGGGTTAAAAGCTGTGCTGTAGAGGTGGTGAGCCTGGGTGTTGTGAACACCTTCTGCCTTTGGTAGCTGGCCCATAGTACAGGTGTAGCATCAGGGCTTTCAAAGACAGGTACTGACTCCACAGCTGCTGTTAGCAGTGGGTCTGAACTGGAGAACAGAAGAAGGAAAACATTTAGCCCTCCACTTTTTTTAGGAGTACAGATGATAACAAACCGTCACAGGAAGGTCATGAAAGTGTTTCTTTGGTTGGTACAACTGCACAGAGGTCTCTTTCATAGATATTCTCTGTAACTGAAACCCAAATTAGAGACAGGTGTGACTTTCCATCACCTCTCTGTCTGCAGTCTAGACATATCTTCTGCTTCAGAAGTGAAAATCGTGGTAGAGGACTGGATGCAGAATTCCCACTTGCTGCTAATTGTGGCTGTGAAAGTGGTTGCAGCTTTTTAAATTGTAAACTTGGCTGAAAATGAAGGGACTGTCAATTGCTTGTTTATCTTGAGAGTAAGAAAGCAAGATTACATGAATACTAACTAGAGGATAATAGTGAAAAGAAGGCTGTTTGGCTTACATAATATCAAAAGCAATGGAGTCTGAAGGTTATTTCTCTGTGCATGGTGCTCCGACTCTGGAACTGGACTATGGGCAGCAGGGTTGCTATAACAAAGCTAAATCTTACCTTAGTTGTTATTTGAAATATCTCAGTTCACATGACAATTCTTAATCAATTTTCTGTGTTATGCAACAGAGTCTGGTTAACTTATAGCTTTGGCTGGGTTTATGAAACTGGAAAGACTTGAATTGACTTCAGGTGAGATTGGAAGAAACCAAGGGATTTCTGTTCTAGTCCTCTGTCTATCTTTTGGATCCACAGTTGTCCCTGTATGAATCATAGTCAAATATCCAGGCTTTGTCTAACAGGTCAATTTCTTTTCTCTAAATTAGGCTGTATTATAAGGAAGCACCATATATCTCTGCCACTCCTGCTGTAAAGCTGTCTAATCTTCTGCCTCCAGATGCACATCATCCCTGCTCTTTAGCTTGAAAAATACTTTGTACTAAATATGTCTTTCAAAATGACAAACTATTTTTAATTTGTCCTGCGAATATAGTGGATTGCCCCAGGGAACATATGGCATGATGGCTGCTGCCATCTGTAGGATGCCCTGAGGAGTTCAATGGTGCATTTCAAAGCGTCTGATTGTGAACTGCAGAAAACTAGGCTGAATCACAGAATGGTTGGAGCTGCCCCTTGATTCTGACCCATAAGGTCTCAATTCATTCTTTATCCACACCCAGGCAGAGCTTGATACATTCCCCTTAACAGAATCACCCATTATGGGCCCTTGTTTTTTTTTTTATGTTCTCCTCCATGGAGGCTGGAGACTGAGGCAGAGACCTGCTTTTGTGAGTCACAGGCCCAAGGTGCCTGGAGTTGTTCAGCCTGGAGAAAAAGAGGCTCAGGGTGAACCTTATCACTTTCTACCTACCTATTTTTTCTACCTTACTGCCTAAAATATGGCTGTAGCAAAGTGGAGGACAGTCCCTTTTCCCAGGTAACACGTGACAGAATGAAAGGAAATGTCCTCAAGTTACACTAGGAGAGGTTTAAATTGGATAGTGTGGAAAATTTAATCATAGAAAGGGTTGGTAAGCTTTGGAACACTTTACTCAGAGACTTATCTTTTCTCCAAGAGAAGGTTCTGGGCCCTTGCTGAGCCTACTCCCTGAAACTGAAGTCTCCTTCTTTACCAGTTTCATCTGTGTGAAGGCAGAGCTGCATCAGACACAGAATCATAGAATCATCTGAAAAGTCTTCAAGCATCATCAAGCCCAACCTTTGACCTATCTCAGGGTAGAAATGCTTGCTTTAATTGAAAGAAACGTTTTGCACCACTGGCTGAATTAATTCCCTAGACAAAATAATTCATGAACTATGGAAAAGTGAAAATCATTTCTGATATATCCAAAGCAAGGAAAAATTAACATCTATCTAGGAAGTAAGAATCCAGAAGGTGCTAAGATGAAAGAAATCAACACAGGTATTACTGTCTATTCCTTTAACTCCAATCCATTCCTTTCTTCCTTTCTTCCCTTCTTCCTCAAGAAATTGTAGCTGAATCTGAGATGCTGATTTGCTCACTCCTGCATCTATAAACCTGAAATAATTCATTGACTCTAAGGGATTTACACCTGAGTATAGTCTAAAATAAAATATTTTAAATGGAATAAACTGTGAAAACAAATTCATATGTGAGTTGCACATAATTTAGTCAAAATAGGCAACCACACAGTGCATGTTAAAAATGTACATAGGTAATTCCTTTTTAGACAGTAAAGAAGATAAATGGCTTTCAGCAAGAGCATTAACTTTGCAAATTAGTTTCCATTATGAAATTTGCCTATACACAAACATAATTTTAATTTAAAAAATTCTTTTTTTGGTGAAATTTTCTACTGTCTAAGTTTCCAAGTGATCTATTTAATTCTTCAATTTCTTCACTCTCTCTGGAAGCTCAATAGCATACTAAAAGACAAGGGAAAACTAGAGTCCTAAAATTCTAAATAATTCATTTTATTTTCTCTCTCTTTGCTACACTTTTGTGACATTAATTATTGATGCTAACTAATTATTTTTTTTTAAATATGGTTTAAAATCATAGAATCATAGAATGATTTGTGAAGGGACCTTAAAGATCATCTCGTTCCAACCTCCCTACCGTGAACAGGGACACCTTCCACTAGACCAGGTTGCTCAATAACCCATCCAACCTGGCTTTGAGCACTTCCAGGGATGGGGCATCCACAGGCAGATTCCTTGGGCTGTTCCAGTGCCTCACCACCCTCACAGTAAATAATTTTTTTCCTTATATCTGATCTAACCCTGCCCTCTTTCCGTTTAAAGCCATTCCCCTGTTGAGGAACACATCTGGTGCAGGTAGCTCTGTTTGCAAGCTGCAATTAGAGATACAGAATGAGATGCAGACTGAGTTCTAGGGTGAGAGCCCACAAAGACAAAAGGCCATGAACTGCCAACCCTTTGCATAATAAAGGGTACAAAGTCTGGTGACCAGGTGAATGAACAGAGAAAAACACAGCAGGAGCTGAAGACTCATGGGGATGAAGAAGAAGACTTGGGATGAAAAGCAAGACTTGTGTAGGGCTAGCCTGTGAGTGTATGAAAGCCCAGGGGTTCCTTTGGTGAGGGCTCTCTTCAGAAGCAGCAGCTCCAGCTGTTTCTTTCTGTGTTAATGCATAATGAATAAATGGCTTTATGGAACTAGAAATGTGAGACTCTCCCATGGGACACATGGAGGCAAACCAGTAAGGAAACCTGGTCTGACTGTGTGAGTGGGGTGTGTAGGGAGCCAAGGGGCCTACAGGAACCACCCACCGTGGAGAGTTTGATCCCAGCAGCTGAAGCCCCTGGTGTTGTGTGACTTCCAATGAGTCTCCTGAGTGATCAGACTGGGAAGTTTTCCTTAACACCACCTTGTTCTATTATTACACGCCCTTGTAAAAAGTATATCTCCAGATTTCTTGCAGCCCCCTCTTTATTTACTGGATATAAGGTCTCTCTGGAGGCTTCTCGTGTCCAGGCTGAACAACCCCAACTGTCTCCGCCTGGCTTCCTCTAGACTGGCTCCAACTGGTCCACATCCATCTTGTGTTGGTCATCCCAGAGCTGCATGCAATATTCCAGGTGGGGTCTCCTGGGAGTGGAGTTGAGGGAGACAGTCACCTCCCTCAGCCTGTTGGCTTTCCAAAGCTTATAACCCTCCACCTTATCGATTAGGAAATTAATGTCGAAATTCCAGGAACTGCTAGATTATAGATAAGCATTTCAAGTAGATTTGTCCCTGCATTATATTGTGACAGGATTCCCATTCTGGATTTCAGAAATCTTTGCCACTAGAAAATTTCACCAAAAAAATTGTTGTTTCAGTAAAGAATGTTTCTGAGAAAATTTGTGACCTGAATTACTTCCAAGTGAGATGGGAGATGTAACTCCAGTTGTAACTCCAACTGCTTCTTTTTAGCATATCTTATCTACATTTCAATATATATCATGCTACAACAGTTCCACTTGCTCCTAAATATTCTGCTTATTTTTGTGTCACTAGTACTTTATTCTGTTTTATAAACCACCCTAAGCTTTTCTTTTCTTTTTCTTTTTTTTTTGTCTGTTTTTTCAATTGAGGTTTTTTGTTTAATTTGTTTTTGAATAGTTTGAAGTATTCAGGAAAATATCTTCATGAGTTTTGGAGAATAAGCAAAAAATCCATTAACCTTCAAAATAATTGATGTGTTTTCCAGGTTACTGATTTATTAAGACACTTTGTGCACCTGTTCCAATCATTAGTGATATATTGTTCCACAGTAAGCACTCACTCCATCTTAGTTAAATAATATTATTTAGTTGGATTGATTATTGTTTGCAAAAGCTTGCTAAATTAGGATCTGTTACTTTTTTTTACTATGCATTTTTTTAAAAAAACATCTATTTGAAGCAATAAATTGTGAATAGAAATTTGCCTGTAGATATTTTACAAAACAGTTTTCATGTGCAAACATCTGCACTGAAGGTCTCCAGTGTAATAGTGAAGATCTTGAGTCACTGTGAAAAACATCAGCCCAGAAATTTCATCTGATCATAAGTAGCTCTCTCAAAAAAATCATTTATCACACTTTGATGAGCTAGCATACTGAAGCCATATTCTTAAACAACCAAAAATGTAGGACTCTGGAAGGAAACCACAAGACAGCTGTTCAAATAAAGTTTCTTGGAAACTGGCAACCATTATATCTTTACAGTTTCTTTAATACATGCACTGAAATCAGTGATGTTCCTGATTATCTAGAAGGATCAGAGCACTGCAAATTTCTTTTTAACATGGTGGTAGCCAAAATGAACCAGTTTTAAATAATATCTTCAGTGAAATAAATACTACCCACTGAGTGCCAAGTAATTTTTTATTCTGAGTAAACAAAGTTCAGGTTTGCCTGACTGTCTAAAGTCTGGAACTGTCCAACTCAACAGAAATGCCCGGATCTAATAGAGAAAAAGAAAATTTCCATTTTGGGTGCAATTTTGAAGGTGAGTTAGGACTGAAATGGTGAGACTCTGCTGTGTTGAGCCTGGTCTAAGATTATTGGTCCCGTGAATCTACATAATATGGGGTGAGACAGAAGATTAGTTTAGGATCCGAAAGATGTACTACAGTGTCAAGTACTTATTGGAGAAGGTCCAGTGTTGTGCATGTTCCTGTCCTGTATCAGAGCCAGCTCTGAATGTAGTCACTGTAACGACAATTATGCTACTTTTTTCAAAAATGTGGTTTTCTTCAATGGTTACCCAAAGAATAGTCATTGAAGTTATAGAAAGAAATTGGTTTGTTGTATTGTAGCTGTCAGTGTCAGGGAGTTGTGTTCAGATAATGTTTCCCAACTTTGGGACTCTCACGTACATAAAGAGGCATTCCACTCCAATCTGTCATATTTGTCAATCTGACAAGGAAACAAGTTTGTCAGAATACCCTAAAATCACTTTGATACCAGCCAAGATTTAAAAGAAGCATCTTTAACCTACCAAATCGGGATAAAGCGGTGGTTTGTAAAAGAAGAGATGAAAACTCAGTTACAGATTTTACTTACCAGTAGTCTTAATCCTTACCTTCTCAAGTGCTGAACTGTTTTTGGCAATTTTCTTGAGTTCATGTTTCTTGTTTATACAATATATTTTGAGAAATCTACTCCTCTCTCAACTCACACCTGAATTATCTCACTTTGAATTTTACTTGTCCTTCATAAGAAATGGAAACAGCTCTGCCTTGAACACAGGAACTTTCCATGGCTGAATAACTACTTACATCCATTTTCTCATCCTTTCTTCATTTTTGAAGCTGTTGCATGAGTTTGCAACCCTGATTTTGGACTGTTGACTGCCTTCTGTGTCCTCCCAGCCCCTGCTTCCCACTGCATCCAGCACCCTTCAAATCATAATGACCATTCAGATACTGTGCTAAAACCCTTCTGGGGTTCAAGACTAGCCCATCTTTTCTTTAGAGCACATATGTCAAAGAAAACCAGGGGTCTATACATGTGATCATGTAAATATTGCTGTGTTCAGACACAGAATACTTAATTTACGATAGTCTTTTTAAATTTTTTTAATATCTATTTATTTATGTGTTTATTTATTTATTTAAATAGACAGAAATCTGTTTGTGAGATTTAAGGAAATTACTTAAAAACAAAGATATAACATTTTGTCCACTGCATTCTTCTCGTTCTCAGATCAACAGCTCTCAGTAGTTCTAAAGATGCACAAATGACGTGCAAACGTGTCTGATTTTGAGCACTTTATCGTGGGTCTGCACTTACCAAAACTAGTTCTCTGCTCCTGATATTCCATGCATGTACTCCCTACTTCTTGGGTCTCTGCCTGCCTAGCCCATCCTCAACTCCCTGAACTTCTTTCAGTTCATTCTGCAAAGTCCCACTCAAGCAACATTTCTGTAAGCACTTGAATTTCTACCTTGGCACTGTGGTTTTCTTAAAACTGATACATCCACTTAGTAAATTAAGAACAAGCTGAAGATACATATATATACTCACACACACACCTTTTTCTTCTACTGCATTATATGAGAAATTGTAAATTCATGCTTTTCTTCCTAGATACTCAAGCTTATTTTACTTTGTTTGCAGTTTATTTATGACGTTTAGCATCAAGTCTTTATTGTTAGAAAGGATCTTCTTGTCCCCCATAATCCATGCTTTCTCTCAGTTTGGGCAGTTCTTTCTCACAATCTTTGTGGGAATTAAAAATACATATTCTGTGACTCCCAAGCAGCCTGAAACAAGTGAAGACATCTCTAGGTGTGTTCCATGGCTGAGTTTCACTGAGCTAACTGGGTTTTGTGATGAAAGCCTTTTGGGTGTGATATATATGCTTGATATACAGTACCTCTCTCCCAGATTCAAAGATCGTTGAATTCATCAGCATCGTAGCAGACACATGGAGAGATTTGGATTTCTTCTTTTGACATATGTGCCTAATTTCTGTTTAAGTTGTATTTTAAGCTCCTATGTGCTCTTAAGTCCTGTACCAAAATTGACAAAAGGAATCTCTAATTAATTTGTGAAATACATAGAAACCTTCTGAATCTCACTCCATACTCTTTTGAAAAAGCTTTTTTTCCCCCTCAAAATCAAAAATTTCCAAACAAAATTTTGTTTTGAAAATTTGAAAATTTATTTTTTGAGTGGTAACACATTTACACTTTGTGTGTTTATTTTGTCTCTGCTATCTCCTCTTTGCCATGGTTATTGTGCAAACCTCTAATACTCCACTGGCAGGTGTCTACTTCGAATTTCAAGAAGTCAAAGTCTTCCATCTCTCATGCCTGAGGGCAAAAATAAAATCACTGAACAGCTTATCCAAGAGCTGCTTTTTGCTGAGACAGCTCCCCTTGTTGTCTGTTCCAGACAGGAACTCAGGAATCAGTATTGTAATCCATTTAATAAAACAATGAAAACAATGAACTTTGGTTTTCATGTCAGCAGGGAAAAGGGGCTTTTTTTTTTTTTTGCTAGTCACCATCTGGATTAATTCTATTTGCCAAAAATCTTCACCCATGATCAAAAGCCAAGAGTAGTGTTATATCTTTGTTTCCAAGGCAAAGTTTTATATGTTAGGTAATACATGAGAGAGTATTGTAGGTCTCCCCTGAATCAGAAGGGTACTCACAGTGTTTGTTAAATGTATGAATGTACATGTAAAGCCAAAAAGATAGGATTATCTGGGACAATTCTGGCACACAGATGCTCAATTAAAGAGGTAAAACCATTTCAGAGCATTCTTTAGGCCAGATTCTCCACAGGAACTCTCTTAAAACCTGTTTGTCTATTTTTTTTTCTAGAAAATGATCTTTTTGCTTTTCTGGGAGTTTAAAGGTTCTACGTATATTGGTTTAAGAGCTTTATTTTTCTAATGGTAGTCTATCTTCCACAGAAAGACTCTTGAGGCAGAAACCATCTGTCTTTTTGGTGTAATCTATACACTTGATACTGTAGTATTTACATGGTAAGCTCCTCTAAAGAAGGAGAAAAGCAGAAGAAAAGAAAAAAAAAGTTTAGGTTGGAGTGCTCTCTGTCGACACATATGCTGAGAACAGGGAAAATCCATTCAGCCACAAGGGCCCAGAGACACCCAGAATTCTGCTGTGACACTTCATGTTTCTGAGCCTCCAAAGGAAATTCTCATTCTAGGTGCTTTGCAAGGCAGACTGAATGAACACATCCTCCATGAGCTGAGTCAATCCAGGCACAGATGAGTCAGGAAATTATAAATATGGTCATTAAGGATTACGTGAAGGACTCTGGCTGTCTTGAAGTGAGACTAAACTATTTGTTTCCTGTCCCAGTGTTGGTGTCATTTGGACACAAATTCTCACGTTGCTGCTTTCACCTAAATCTGAGGATCAGCCAGCTATTAACTCACAACCTGCTCTGCTGCTCACTGTGAAGACTGCTCACTGTTCACTCACTGGCAGGGTTGTGAAGTGTTTATAAACGAGCTGAGAAGCTGCAATTCTCCTGCAGCTCTGCCAGCTCCAGGAGATACTCACTGCATATCATGGTTATCCCTCTGATACTAAGAAACCATCTCCAAAAGAAGATCGGAGGTGAGAAAGTTCTGTAAGTTCAGGAAAGTAAAGCAAGCTGAAAAAATCCAAAATGCTGTACTTGAGTAGGTCTAGAAGCCAGACGGGAAAGAAGAGATTAGCTATCATAAACATATCTGTTTTGTTTGCAAGTTAGGACTAATACTCAGTGCATCAACCCAAATTTTATTCATTTTTGTATTTTTGTGTTAAGTAAACACCTTTTTTTTTTTTTCTAAGGGAGCAGTAGACAGTCGACAGGGGTATTATTCATACCTAAATTTCAGACATAGATTTATATGCAGGCATGATTATGTGAATGCACATATGTTTCAGGTTTAGGTGCACATGATGCTTTATGAAAAGTCCTCAGCAGAGATAGGTCCAGCTTGTATCTCAGGGGAAACTGGAGAATAACATGCCAGTTGCCTGAGCCTCAGAAAATCTGCATATTCTGAGGTTTAGCAGTTATTTCAGTAGGGGCCCCAAATTCCTATTGGTCTCTAGAGCTGATGTAGTAGAAATAATATTGCTGTGAAAAGTGTCATCTGGAGGTGCCAATGTTTTGTCTCAAACGTAGCACTGTCTTTTACCTTGAAGAAGCTACTGCTGTCATTCAGACTTGTTAGAAGTTTCTCTTACAAAGAAATATTACATGAAATGTAGTGGAGAAAGATGATGCTTCTTTTTGGGAAAGCAAAGCTGAAAAATATTTCTTCAGTTCCATATCAAGACTTCTGGGTTCTTGGCTACCATCTTGGTTAATAGAAAAGGAAACAAAATGGAAATGCAGACAACTCCCAATGCGTGAGTTTTTCTGGTTTTTCAGTGTGAACAGTAGCAGCAATCTTATTCTTTGGGAGAGCAAGGTGCTAGAAGCAGATGTAATATTCTTCCTCCTTCCTATACCACAGTTTGTTTTTCTGAGGTAATACTAATCAGAGACTCTGTATCAGGGCCTGCAGGAAAAAATAACCAAAATGCTGTTTGAAATAGCTGAAGAAAATAAGGGAGCAAAGGATGTAAGACCAGACAAATATTTGTGCAACAGTGGGCAGAGTAGAAGTTAGTTAGAGGGAATTCTAGGAACTACAGCAGAGTTATTAGGATCAGCTGAGAGAAAACTGAATTAAATGGTTGGCTTGAATTGAACAGGCTTGAGAGGATTATTATTATTATTTTAATTGAAGACACCTGATATATTTCTCTAGCCTGAAGAGATATCATATATCATAGTGCCAGAGTTCATTTGTATCCACATTTATTTCTTCATAGATGGTAGCATCTCTCATTTAAATAACCATATATATAAGTCACATTTACATGATGTATTTTGTGCAGTGACCATAGGGAATGCAAAGAGTCCCTGAGAAGCAACTGGGTGTTCAGTTCACTCACTTCCTCAACATACAGATGAAGATCATGTGGGTTGAGGTTTCACAGGCATCTCTGGCTTAGGTGAGGAAGGGGCAGGGGCAGGGGGGAGGTTCACTGATATCTCTGTTTCATACCACTGAATAAAACTTTTATTAACTCCAGTGGGAAAAGTGACAGATCATAAGGCTGCCAATCTTCATTTTGCACCACGAAATGCTTTACTTTCAAATGTGACATTTTTAGGTGCCACCAGATGTCACTATCGGTAGTTTTTGGTTTTCCTTTGGATTAAAGAGGGTTATTTTCCTTGGAGAAGTACTCTTTTCTAGCAGTGATACAGTTCACATTAGAAACACAGAGCAATCACCAGAAAATACAGTTTGGTCTTTGCCTTTGAAATCCAGCTATGAATCTTCCACACACAACTGTTGCTTTTAGTTGCACTTATGCCAGCAAGCAAAACTTGAATGATGCTGAAATTTAGCAACAGATGCATTAGGCACCCAAGTTTTGGATAAGCACTGCACTAATGATCAGCTATCAGCTGATCAAGTTGCCTGAAGACTTGAGCTTTGTATTCCCACGGTTAAGAATGGAGTTTATTTCCTTGTTTTTCATCAGACCTAGCACTCCAGCATGGATTTTGACTCAGCCAGAGGGAGATTTATCTCTTTGCACTATTTCTTGGCCAGTTTAGACCAGGAAGCTGTTTTTTAAAACCTTTGAATTACAAGCTCCAGATTAAGGCAGTGGGAACTCCAGAGGGAACAGCAAATATTTAGCAAAGCCTTGAATTCTGACCCTGCAATTTCAGGGAAATTATTTTAAATTTAGTTCAGAGCTTTCAGGGAAGCAGGACATATAGAAATA
>VXBC01006473.1:262804-283344 GCA_013399945.1 Ploceus nigricollis
AAGAACAAAATGTTTTCTTGTAAATTAAGATTTATATTATTTATATAAATTTCAGTCTTTCCTATACCTGTGCCCCTGCATTTCTCCTTAGAGTAAATATTTTGTAATTCTTGTTTTGTTTATTTATTTTGGAACTTTGAAAACTCACAAAAACTCATTCTGAAAAGTAAGAAATAACTCTATACATATTTTATTATAATACTGGGTGTTTTGTGCCAACTGTGTGTCCTTATGTCTGGCTGGTTAGTTGCTGCCATTTTGCCAGTGATTGATAGATAAGTGGATGTTATAACACACAGTTTTCAGGGAAGTTCCTGATCAACTCTATTTGTACAACTTTGTGTGAAACAACCTAAGAAAAATGGTCTCACATCCAGTCTTAGAGATGCCAGCACTTTCTATAGTACTTTTGCAAGTGCTTGGAGGAGTAAAAACTAAAAATTAATAACCCTGCCACAATGTACCTAGAAGCAGGAATGGTTTGCTAATGTATGCCATTTTGGGGTTCTTTGGGCACCCCTTTCCAGTCAGGTTTCACCAGGCTTGGGCACAGTTTTTACTGTTTCAGGTGGGCAAAACAAATTCAGGATCTGGACCGTTCTGAAGGGCTTCCATTAGTGGCAAAATCAAGGGGGAAACTTGCATTCCAGTTTTTATTGGCACCGTTCATTTTCTGTGAACCCCTGATTTTTAATGTGGTTTTGTTGGTTTTTGTGGGGTTTTTTTGGTTGTTGTTGTTTTGTGGTGTGTTTGTTTGTTTGTTTTTTAATTAAAGTGAGTGTATTGTCTGGCCAGAACAAAGAATTTTTGAAGTTGAGGGTATGGTTTAATGGTGAATGTGATGGTGCTGGATTGATAGTTGGACTTGATGATCTTAAAGGTCTTTTCCAATCTTAACAACTCAATGGTTCTTTGAACTAGGTTTCCTAGATCTGAACTAGAATACACTGTCCATACTCCACTGACCAGATTTATTCTAGGTGAAATTTTGAATTTTACTTTTTAGGAATGTCACCTTATCTCTTTTTATTCAGGTTTCTCTCAATTAGTTAGATAATATTCATCCATTCTTGGAATAGAACCAGTAGATCTTTTTCTTCATTGAAAAGTACTGATTAGTCAAAACATAATGCTTTGTAAGAGGAGTGTTTCAATTTTAACAAAATTATGCATGAACAATTAGAGATCCATTTCATTTATGCTGAAACATTTCACTTCCCTATTATGTTATTGTCATAGACTGAGCCATAAACTGTAAATTTAGCTCTTTTTGCATTATGGAAAACTCTTCTGATCAGACCATTCTAATATTTACCAAGTTACTATTTATTTCCTTGTAACAACCACAGGAAATGTCTTGGTGTCTTCTGTTTCAAATTAGGATGAAAGAAAGTTCAAAATGTAGCAACTTATTGTAGATTTGATCTTCTGGGAATTTGAGATGTTCTGCTTTGAAAAGCAAGTTGATGGAATAAAAACATGCATAAGATATTAAAATAATTTTTATTCATGTTTCATTAAACAGACAGTAAGGGTCTCTTCCTTAGAGTCTCTGAGCTCCATTCATATCAGGATGCACTTATAAACTCATTAGAAAACATTCTGTGTCTGGTGAAAGTCCTTTGAATTCTTTACTGGAGACTCAGGTCACTCTAAATGTGATTACATGAAAATGCATAATAGTACAGCATCACATCAACCTCACTTATTTGGTTTTGATTCAGTAACAGTAAATTAGTATTCATGATGGACTCTCTTGACAAATAGGGTTATTATCAACACATGCTGTAAACATAAATCAGGTGGATATCAATAAAATTGTATTTTTGTTCTAGTCTTGTTTACAGATCTTCCTTTGGAATGCCACATAAATACTCCAAACGCTTGCAGGAAGCTTGCCACTCATGTTATTAGTTTTCTCTGGCTTAGAGCACTGACACTGATCATTTTCTGACAGTGTTTACCAACAACAAAGTTGTCCTATTGATCAAACTTTCTTTCTTTTACACTCCTTTATGTCCATGAATGCCTTACCTCACTTTGCCTTGAGCCAAATGGAATTATAAGCACGAAACACACAGCAAATGATAAAAATAACCATTAAGGTTATGGTTTGATGTTATGAATGACAGCAACAGATCACTGAAGGAATTTGAGAGAATCAGTACTTACATATTTCAGGAGAAAACATTAAAAGAAAAAAAATAATGAACCAACCACCCAAAACATTTTTAGTCAAAGTTTGTCTTCTATGAGCCCCTGAAGTCTGGATTGCTCAGTTTTAGGAGGATGCATTTTGCCAGCATGCTGACTCACACTGTAGTCGTAGGGCATAATTATCACAGTGAATTATATCTGCAGAGAAATGTGTTTTTTTGTCTGCAGTGCGAATAGGACAAAGAGTGAAAAGCAGAATCTGTCCCGGAGTGATTTGCAAAGCCTCAGATTGATTTCTTTGAAAGAGCCGCATCAGTCAGTTTGTGAAAAGCATGTGTCTAAAACTGCACTCTCAGCTGGCTTGGGGTTTTTCCTCCCATTATACTGACAACATTAGAGACTTTTATACTCCACTTTCTTTGCAAACCATGCTTTTATCACCCTGCATTGGGATAGACTTCATCTAAGGCTATATTTAAAGAAATCTTAGTTTTTAGCATGCAGTAAAATAAGAGGTTTGGATCTCCAGAATGGATTCCTAATTTATGGAATATGTACTCCTTTGGATAGTTTCTGCTTTCTTTCATTTCTTCTTTCCCTTTAAACAAAGCTTTAAGTTTTGGGGAAGAAAATTTCTAAATTTCTGTTTGTCAGGCCAGCTACTGAAGGACACTTAACTCTGCCAGTGTCTTCACTTTTTTCTTTTTGGCTTCTTTTTGGCTTCTTTTCTGTGACTCATGAGACATAATGACAAGTGACCTTGCAAAGATACCATACCTGTTGTTATTTTAACTAATTTTTTTTTCCTGATATCTTTTTTTTACATAAACATCTGGTTTTGGAGACTATTATTTATGACTGTGACCTCTATTTGCAAACATCCCTGTGGAGGAAAGCCTGAAATAACATTTATAGTCAGAAAGTTTTTAGTAGAACAGTTACAGTTTTCTGAATTTGGATTTCAACCTGAAGTAGTCCAATGATAAATCAATCTGCTTTGTACCTAATTTAAACTACCACTCAATTGATTTGGAAAAATAACAGACTCAGAATTTTTAGGATTGAAAGGAGCCTTTGGAGATCGTCCTGCCCAAGACCCTGCCAAGGCAGTGTCAAAAGGGGACACAAAAACCATCCAGGTGGGTTTGGAATGTCTGCAGAGAGGTAGACTCCATGACCTCTCTGGGAAGGCTGTTTCAAGTGCTCTGCCACCCTCAACAAAAAATTCTTTGTTTGTGGTGGAACTTCTTGTGGTTTAGTTCATGGCCAGTGCTCCTTGTCCTGTCACTGGGCACCACTGAAAAGAGTTTGACACCTTCCTCTTGGCACCTGCCTTTGACATACTTATATGCATTAATGAGATCCCCTCTCTGTTTTCTCTTGACTGAACAGGCCCAGCTCCCAGTGTCTTCTCATACAGGAGATGCTCCAGAGCCCCATAATCTTTGTGGCCTCCACTGGACCCTCTCCAATTGCTCCTTGTCTTTCTTGAACTGTGGAGAACTGAATTGAACACAATACTCCAAATGTGACCTCACTAGGGTGAAGTAGAGATGATGTCCCGATTATAATTTTATTTTTGATTGATTTATTGATAATAGAGAAATAGATATATAGACAAGCATACAGAGAGAGAGGCCTAATTTTTATCTCTTCATCTTAAAAAANCAAAAAATTCTTTGTTTGTGGTGGAACTTCTTGTGGTTTAGTTCATGGCCAGTGCTCCTTGTCCTGTCACTGGGCACCACTGAAAAGAGTTTGACACCTTCCTCTTGGCACCTGCCTTTGACATACTTATATGCATTAACGAGATCCCCTCTCTGTTTTCTCTTGACTGAACAGGCCCAGCTCCCAGTGTCTTCTCATACAGGAGATGCTCCAGACCCCCATAATCTTTGTGGCCTCCACTGGACCCTCTCCAATTGCTCCTTGTCTTTCTTGAACTGTGGAGAACTGAATTGAACACAATACTCCAAATGTGACCTCACTAGGGTGAAGTAGAGATGATGTCCTGATTATAATTTTATTTTTGATTGATTTATTGATAATAGAGAAATAGATATATAGACAAGCATACAGAGAGAGAGGCCTAATTTTTATCTCTTCATCTTAAAAAATATGATTAAAAAATTCTAATTCTATATATCCATTAAATATGACATTGACTGTCTCTGGAGCAGAAAGGAAAAAATAAACTGGAACATTAAATAAGGAGGAGTTAGGAACACAGCTCATTGGGATTTATCTTAAGAGAACACAGAAATGAGTAATTATTATTCTGTATAAAATAATATGACATTTCAGAAAAAAATAAAAAGCAACCTCAGCAAAACAAGTCATTTTAAGCTTCAGAACTTTGTGCTGCCTCAGAGCTGAGAGAGGTCCAAACCCAGATCTTCCATTTGAAATATTGAGAAATACAAGTAAATAAATACGTGGAGGTCAGCATTCATTTTGCAAAACTGTAAATGGACTGTTTGCTGTAATGTCTGAGACAGCAATATGTTATGAAGCTTGAAATGTCTCAGAATGTATTTTTGACTGGACTGCTCTTTCTGATAGGAAATCTGCTTTGCCTTCCCTTTACTATGCTTAGTCAGTGGCACTGATTTTTTATCAAGCAGTTTGACTGCAGATGGAAATGGTTCCTAAGTGCTTAACTGCTGCACTTTTAAGGAAAACAGAGTTGGATTGTCCCTTTGGGGCACAGTCATACTCTTTCCCTGCTATTTAGTATGTGGGATAAGTTATTATCTAGCTCTCACTTTTCTGAGCACAGGATTTGTGGAGATGTGGTTATATCAAAACTTCTTCCCCAATTCTATATAATTTTCAGGGCATCACTCTTCTCTTGGCTTTCTTTTAAAACTGTAATATATTTTATAACAATTCAGAGCATCATATTGTTTCTGTTCAGTGCCAGTGCTAGGTTGGAGGACTTGGGTAACAATGGAGAGAAAAGTCATGCAGAACCCACTAGAAAGAGAATTTCAACAATACTTAGCTCCCAGGAACGGCTGTCACAGAATCTTTCAGGTGATCCCACTGGGAAGCTGAGAAAATTAGCAGTCACAGAGCCTCTACATTGGCCCTATTGAGCTCAAGAGCACTGACACTTTTTTTCTGCTCCTCCATCCATACTCCATCTGCTACCAGATCCATCAGTGAGACCTGAGTCCAACCTCACAACAAATCTGGACTCACTAAAAAACCCACAGATTTCAGCTCTGTGTCATACAGCTCTCCCAGTCCTGGGAACACAGTGCAGGGACACCACAGGTACCATGCTCAGAGCCAGAGTGAAGATTTTATTTTGAATGACATTAGTTCTCAGACACCATAGATGTAGGCATGTGTAATAGAGCCCCTACTCTGAGCCAGGTCACAGATCTGTGCAAAGAAATTTTAGAGAGGGTCTGTGCAAATAGGAGAGGCACAGAGTAAGGTGGGACAGGGGGGTGGAGCCTCCTTACTCAGGCTGTTGTCACACTTGAGTCTCTGTTCAATACACTGCAGCTGCACATTAGGCATCATCCTTGAGCAGTCCAGTCTAGATTTAACTGCAGAATACACTAAAGGCACCTGTTTATAAAATTATATTGGGTTTGTGTGGCAAAGTTTTGGCAGCAGTGAACTACAGGGGTGGCTTCTCTCAGAAGCTGCCAGAAGCTTCTCCCATGTCTGATGGAGCCAAAGCCAGACCTCTGAGATGGACCTGCCACTGGTCAGGGTTGAGCCCATCAGTGATGGTGGCAGCATCTCAGGGATGATATATTTAAGAAGAACAGGGGTGGCAGGAGGGGAAGAAACCCCTGTGGAACACCAGCAGCAGTCAGAAGAAAGGAGTGAGAATATGTGAGAGCAACAACCCTGCAGACTCCCAGGTCAGTGAAGGAGGGGCAGGAGGTGCTCCAGGCCCCAGAGCAGAGATTCCCTCACAAACCTTGGTGAAATGCATGGTGCAGCAGCTGTGCCCCTGCAGCCCCTGGATGTCCATGGTGGAGAAGAGATCCACCTGCAGCCCATGGAGGACGGATGCAGCCAGACTGGAGCAAATGGATGCCTGAAGGAGTCTGTGATGCTGTGAGAAGCCTGTGCTGGAAGAAGTTCCTGGCAGGATCTGTGGCCCTGTGGGAGACCCAAGCTGGAACACACTGTTCCTGAAGGACTGCACTTCATGGAAGGGACCCACACTGGAGCAGGGAAAGAATGTGAGCAGTCCTCTCACTGAGGAGGAAAGAGCTGCAGAGGCAACGTGTACTGAGCTGACTACAGACCCTATTGTCCATCTTTTCACATTTAGATTTTATTTCTCGTTATCCTAATCTGATTTAATTAAAGTACCTCCCCCAAGTCTAGTATATTTGCCCATGATGGTCACTGGTGAGTGATCTCCCCTGCCCTTATCTAAACCCATGAGTCTTTCACTATATTTTCTCTCCCCTGTCCAGCTGAGGCTGGCAGTGACAAAGAGGCTTTGGAGGGAAGCTGGCATCCAGTCAGGGTCGACCCACCACAAAAATATAATCATAAATCATAGGATTTATATTAGCAGCCAGTGCAGTATTTTAACACCAGCCTCCCAATTTTATTGGAGTTGCTACATGACCTAAAAAGTATCTGTCCTCGCCAAGGAGTGGCAGGAGAAGAGTGCAGGAACAGCCCCAGCTCGAGTGGGTGCCTCTGGGCGAGGGCAGAGCTGTGTCTGCTCGGCTCAGGGCGCTGATGAGCCCATTGTCTCTGACCGGGGGATTAAGCTAAGCTCTGCTGGTGTGCGTTTGACTTGTTTGATTCAGTGTTCTGACAAATCCCTTGATTTCTATGCGCTGGCTCCCACAAGAAAAAGATTTTTAGTTACATTTTATCTCTTTACTTCATGTGTGGAGTAAGTGGGGAAGTTCTTGCAACTTCATGCCTAAATACTGGCAGTTGCACTGTGAGTTAGAATTTTTGGAGTAAAATATTAAACAGGAGAATTTCTAAACTAAAAGCTTTTTTTTTTTTTCCAAATTATTATTACAAGTGCAGTTTCTGAAATTTTTATTATTTGTACTGGTTCACATTTCTTTAGTCAGTGTACTGTATTTTATTAAATAATGAAATCAAGGTTGATGTTTCCTCAACACTGACATTCAGCTATTTAATCTTTGCAGAGAAGTGGAAAAGAGTCTACTATTTCTCATGTTAATTGTTATGTAGGAGGATTAACTAAATGCACATTGGTTTCCTTTTCTACCTCCTTTCTTTTTTTTAAACCATTTTGTTAAGTATTTGAATCTCCTTGTAGGACGTAGTGAATATTTTGGTGAACTATTTATCCACACAAAATGCTGCTTTGGTGAAACTGACACTCTTCAGCAAATTCAGTAATTGATTTGAATCTGAAATTGGGGACTATATTAATATTTACAATTACTCTTATATTAACAAAGACACACAGAAATATTGGTCTGGAAGAGGTCTTGTGTGTTCCTATGTCCCTCCAGACTTTGCAATTGCTATTAGACGATAACATTATTTAGAAATATCTATCTTACTCATCTGCTAAAAACAGATTTAAAAATATTCCTTAGCATCTCCTAACAGATTTGTTCTGATTGGAAAATGGCAAAAGCCAGAAAGTAACATAGAGATATGCAGAAAAAATTGTCAGCATCTCTTTTCCTTTCAAAACCAACAATCTTGGCGTTTCTTTCTGGACAGTCTTGGGAAAACCAAATACTAACCTACTTGGAAGAAAATAGAGCCTTAGCAGTTGGCCAAAAGAAATGAAATGGAATGGAATGGGGTCTAATGGAAGAATTTTTTCTGGATCTAGTTTTAACAAGCACGTTAACTTTATATATCTGCGCAAGGCACATCAATCAGACACCCAACAAATTATCAACATTTGGAGTATCACCACAATCCAGAAAATGTGAATTTTTTTAATTGCTTATCTGAATAGTACAGGACAGGTGCAAAATACTCCACCACATTTATTTTATGGAGGATGCTTAAAATTTATTTCCAGGTGTCCCAGGAGGGTTTTTCACTTAATCTACTGTTTGCCCAAAAAATAAGCACAATAAATCCATCAGCTACCTGCATTGATCTCTAAAAAGGTTAATATTTACACAGGAATAGGCAGAGATTCTACTCTGAACATTGCAAATTGGAGACTGGCACTTGTATTTCTGCCTTTAAAAGTCATCTCCTCGATCCAAAACTCTACGAATATTTTGTACCAGTGTTAGCAAAATGCAGAGCCACTGTGAGGTATATACAGGCTCATAGCTGGCTGTCCCTCAATCTGTCCTTCTGTTCTGCTTGGACAATGATCATGACAAAAGTCAGAAATTTGATAGGAGGGATATTTCTTGAGGCTGCTGAAGTTTTTCATATTTTCAAGTAATAGGATCATTATGGATGATATTCAAGGATATAGAGAGGTAAGGTTTAGGGAGAGGAAGGATCTTTTATTAACTCTACTTTATGGTTTCAAAACCAGACATGCTTCAGGCATACAAACCTTTTTTCTTGTGCCCTTGGAAACTGGTCTCTTTTTATAACTGTATCAGCTAGTTTAATAAAAGATATTGCTTCTCCTTCTTTCAGATTTTAAGACACATTAAAGCAAGTGAGTTCTGCCCTGCTATGAGCATTTCACAAAATTTTTATTTCAAAGAAATTGTCAGCAAAATGCTCTTACTTCAGCAATTGATATAGACACACAAAAATGTTGACTTTACATTCCTTTATATCTTTAGCCTCCACATTCCTGCTTTATCCTCTTCATGCCTGCTTTCATCCTTCTCTTCTGCTGCTTTTACAAAGTGGAAGTACTAATTGCATGATCCCTCCATCTTATTGATACAGATTAAACCCAGCGGTGGTAAGTCTAGTGAACTCAGTGGGATCTTTCTTAACAATTTCTGCAAATTAAATGTTCCTGTACATGATATCAGTACTTGCACTTCACACACATTTGCCTATTCCCTTGTTTTGTATTTAGTCTTACTTCAAATATATATTTTTAAAACGTACCATCAGAAATAATTTAAAGTGCCACATAAAAATAGGCCTGAAAAATACCAGTGGTAGAAATGTCATGAGCCATCAAGCTTAATTTCTTTCTGAAGTAATAATAATTCCATAATACTTTTCCTCTCTTCTTAACCTATGTTCTGCCATTTCTCTCAAACTCATTGTACTATTCCTGTCCCATGATTCTCACTTGTCCTAATTATATTTATTACTTATAGCTGGAGAATAATTATGAGTCAAGTATGTGGGAAAATTTTAATTAATGCTAATTTTACATTTAGATTTTTTCTGTGTACACATATATAAATAATTATATGCAGTAGAGAATTTTTTTAACCCATAAGCAAAAACACCCAAAGTCCCAGTCTGGGATTAAAGCATCAGCTTGGACAGCTGGAAAGTGAACATTGTAACATTCAAAAATGAGACAATTCAACATATCACTGGGAACAACAGACAAGAGAAAATTCAGTGGTCTGGTCTGTCACAGAAGCAATGCACTTGGTTTTATAAAGTGTTTAAATAGCAATTGCAAAAGATGCAACAAAAAGAGCTCTTTTGGGAGCTCTGCTTGGTCGCAGATCATAAACTGAGGTGCTTTTCTTTCCCACAAGACTCTTCCTTGTCTGTGTCCCTGCCCCAACATGCACTGTCCGTTACAGAGCCAATGACTGGGAGCTGCACTGGGAACAGAGATGGGGCTCCTCTGCTTCCTGGCACAGAGACTTTGACACTCTACAGGGTTACTCTTTGTGCCTCTGTGCCTCAGGCTTGTCTTTTCTTCCATGGTATCCAACAACCAAAGGTAGGATTCATCTGATCAGGGGTAGGAACCTACTATGGGATAGTTATTTAGACTCTTTATGATCACCAAAAAGAAAAAAGACACTTCAAGGGTGAAATTTATCTTAATCTAAAACTGTGGATTGATAGGGAATCTGATGAATTGCATCCTAAAACTGCCTTTTTCTTACCACTGCCTATGGTGGGCACTTGGTTTGACTGTCTTGTAGACAGCTGTCTTCAACCTAACCACATACCTGGAGATACAGATGGGTAGTACATCTCAAATGTACTGGGTCAGGGGATATTGATGTTCTGGAAGTCACACTTCAATTTTAAGCAGTATTTTAAGCTCATAAGTGCTCTGTTTTTTCTGGTTTTAGCTAACTAACCTCTTTACACCCTTCTGAAAATCTGTGCAAGTGTCTGTCCCCACCTTTGAAAATTTGGTTCTTAAGACCTTAAGTCCGATTCTAAATTTTTTCTAAATTTCTAAGTTTCTACTGAAAAGTTTAGTCCTGCAACTTACATTTACATAACATTAGTTTGCAGATAAATTACTAAGTGCTCCAAGCTTGTCTTATACAAATGACTTAATCTACCACCAAATAAATGGGCACATCTAAAATGTGAAAGCTTATTAACTCTCAATTATGCTTAACAGCACTCTTTCTGTTTCTCTTTCTTAAAAAAGGTTTGTTTGCACTAAAATCTTTCTTTGGAAAGACTTTGAAACCTTTATTACAACTGAAATTAAATTAATCTATATTTAAAAGATGAGTAGTCACAGTGAATAAAAATGCACTACTGTAAAATTTTCTGCAGTATTATAAAAATAAAAATTTTGTTGACTCTATATGATTGGATAATATATGGCAAATAAAAAGTCACAAGAGTATTCTGGTTTTCACTTTTCTAATTTTAGAATAATGGCATTCAATTTTGAAAAAATTTAAGTAGACCTAACTTTTAAACTGGTTTTCCATAATTCTAATTGGCAAAGAGATTTTCCAAGGTTACTCAGGGCCCCCTGCAACCTGATCTGGAACACTTCCAGGGATGTTGAGTCCACAACATCTTTGAGCAACATTTACTTGAAGCTGAATAAAAATATTCACTACTAAAAGTAATTATACTTATTTTATTATAATGCTAAAGATATATATATAGACTAAACAAATGCTTTAAGAACACTTTTCAAATTAAAAAAATATCTTCTTGACTCGCACAATTGTTAAAAAATCCATTATTTTGGCCTCAAGATTACTGTCATAGGAACAATTTCTGTAATCTGGTTTTGCCATCGCAAAAACACTACCAAAGGGGAATTGCATCTGAGGAAAATTGGAAATTTCTTTCCTTTTTTTCCTCTTGCTCCTGGAGTGTAGTAACTTGCTCCCAGGATGAGCTAACATCCTCGTTTCTATGTCGTTTGCAGCGACGCAGAAGTGGAGGAGGTGGTGTTGAGGGAGGTGACACTCAGCTGCTGTGTGGCTCAGAGGTACCAGGATCTGTGGGTTTAGAGTGCCAGGAAAAGCATTAGAGAGATGCTGAGGGACAACAGTGTCAGCCACAGATTAGAAACATCATGCACCAGGCTGGCTGTGTCTCAGCATTAGTGCTGGGACTGGGAAGAAAAGGCTGTGGCAGCAACTGGGTGTGCTGGTAGACCTGCAGTGCTTACCTCAGGAGCTGAACCACAAAATTGGAAATTTTATAATTGTCCCTGATTGTACCTCCCATCAATCAGTAGCACAAATATCATATGAACCTGTGTGCATTTTCTGCTTGCATTTGAAAGTAGTGTATTTATACTATTCCATTAGCGTATTTTAATAAGCATTGCTTTGGGACACTATGCCTGCCAATTTATGTTTATGAGACTGTCAACAGAATTTACATGCCTAAGAAAATATGATACAACATTGCCAAAGCAGAGACTGCCTGTCAAATGAGGTTGTCATGGAGAAATGAGACATAGGAAAGCTCATACAAATAGTGGCACAAGGAGAATGCCAGAGATTTTTTATTCCCCCTGTTGATCTCAATAAATATTTATTTCAGTAAGGGAAGGGGTAAGAAAATAATGAAATTATGAGCCATATTATGCAGTCATTTTTGTTTAGGAGAACTTTTCATTGAAACTGGCCCAATAAAAAACCACACCAATAGGTAAAGTTCTTGCAATTCTATATTGTCCATTTAGAAACAATTTTTTTGCAGTTTGCCTTTTGCCAGGCAGCCCCCTGTCCTGCCTTGAAAATGAGCAAGTCGACACTAAAGGTAATTTCTAGAGTGTGCCTTTGGGCTGGCTCATTGCTGACTACTGGAGTGGCTCTCAGGAGTCTTTGGGAGCTGATATTAATTAGACAGCTCCAGACAGCACTCAGCACTCAGACTGGTGCTAAAGTGGCTCAAGAATTTGAAGGCATTTAATGACCTTTTTTGAACCTCTGTTCATATCAGTACTGAAAAGTTTGGGATTTCAGAGAAAAATACAAAGACAAATTCTTATCCATCATGACAAAGCAGGCAATTTGGTCTCTACGAATTACTGGCAGTGACACCAACTTGACACATGTCAAGGAGATAGGAGGTAGCCAAGTGCTCTGGAGTTGTTTCCCTTATCATAATTTTAATTACTCCAGGGAGAAGATTAGATGCTGCTTGTTATTTACAGTTGATTCATAAAATGGTGATTATATAATGAAGGAAAACATTGAGGGGAATATCTCTTCAATTTTCAAACTCTCTAGGTAGAACTAATTCTCCCTGACTTTAGCTCACTAAAAAATTATTATTGAAATCTAAGCAACTGATCTAGGCTTCCTTAACAGAGATATAGTCACCTTGAGACCATGATTTATCACCTTATAAATTAGGTGAAGTGATTTCTTCCTCAAAAGCTCTTCTTTCCTCCAGTGGCACTAAAGGTAACCTAGAATTTATAAGAATGAATCTCTGAAGATTATAGGCCACCCTGAGCTGACACCTATGATGTGGTCATGGACTTACAGGCTGAGGTGATATTTGCCACTGATGTTTGTGTCTCAGCTTGCTTTGGCTCCAAAGACATCCAAGACCTCTCTGAAGCTTCTTTCTTTGGTATCAAAGGCATCTTCAAATTGGTGATGGCTTCTATGGGGAACTTTGAACAACCAGCAAAAACAGCTGAATCAATCACGGTGTGACATTCACCTGGACCATCTGTGAATAATTAGCATCCATTCTTTGTGGACTTCCAAAGCTAAACCTGTTTCCCAGGTGCACTCCAAACATCTTTGAGTATTTTGCTATCCAACCCATCTACCAGCTACCAAGCAATCAGTTTGTTAATTGGAAACATGTACATTTCCCTCCACCTACCTCCTGCACAGGTATTCCAAGTGAAATTTGGTGTCCCTTCCAACCCAAACCATTGTATGATTCCATGAAACTGACGTGTGCAAAGTGATAAAAACTATCTAACATTTTCAGTCGGGGTAAATTATTATTTGCATTATTTTAAAGTTGAATGCACCCCTGAGTATGGGTCTATGCATTTTTCTTCAGAGTTAATTGCATTAAATATCTGACCAACAAGTTATTGTAAACTGTAAGAAATATAGAGCGTATAATCCTGTGCTGTATAACTTTCACAAGATGTAATAGTATGCTAGCATATTATAAATACACTAGAATAATTTATTTATTATATTCCATTAGTGTATTTTAACAAGCATTGCTGTGGGACAGTATGCTTGCCAATTTATGTTTATGAGACTGTCGAGATAATTTACATGCCTATGAAAATAAACAACATTGCCAGTGCAGGGTCTGCTTGTCAAATAATCTTGTCAGGAAAAAATGAAACACTACCAAGCTGAAGAGTAAAGCATATTCATTATTGTTGGCTACACAGATTCTATGTGACACAATGAAATACATTTATGCCATTTTTCATGTATCATATGAATAAAAAAATGAGGGAGAGGGATACTTCAGGCAGCCATATGTTGTACTGTACAAAACAGATTTAGCACTCTCTATCACAATTTTTTCTTCAAAATAATCAAAATAATATTAAAAAGGTAGACATACCTGAGCCCCAGTAACTTTAATGGGCAAAACAAAATGCATTATTCATTTGGGAAACTAAAAATGGTACACAAAATCATGACTACTTCACAATGGTTAAGCTGAAATAAAATAGCTGCAGAGCTGTCTAGGGCTGAAAAAAATTACTGGGAAGAGTTCATTCAGGAGTTCTGACTAGATAATTATTGAGCTGCACTGACAAATTCTACACTTCCCTGCCAATTACACCTTCCAGGCCATGGCTTTTGGAATAATTTAAAGCAGTGAGATTTAGAATCTGGTTCTCATAACTCCCCATAGACAGCTAACTCTGCATTCTCTTCTTCAGGAGAAAAACCCCAAACTGTAAATGTACTCTCCTCCAAATTCTCCCTAACCATGAACTGCCCTTGGAAACAGCCTCAGAGATGAAATGTGTCCAGGAGGAAAAAAATGACCCCAAATCATCCCAAAGCAGATACATGCTCTCACTAAAGTCTTCAGAATGATCACTGTTACTGGCAAGCAGTGAGAATGACTTCAGAGAAAAATGGATAAGAGGCATACAAAGGGAGGCCAGTGTTTATCAGAAAGACTGTAAAGGTATTCTCATTTACGTGGAGAGATTGCCTGTACACAGAGCAAGCAGCTTAGACATGAATAATCTCTGCAGTGCACGGCACAGAGCATGGCGGCCGCCGATGCTATCGGCAGCAGTACCGAGACAGACAATAAGCATGAGAATGATGAATGAAGAACAGGGATAGGGCTGAGAATCACAGGAGGGATGATAATTCAGTACCAGTGAGATAAATTAGAGGGGTACAAGATGAAACTTAGCTGGCTCAGATATGTATATGCACAGAGACTGAGGAGTAAGCTGGCTGCTGAAGGAGAGTGCTGCTCAGACAGGGCCGCACTGGGGGAAAGGAAGGTGAGATGTCCATGGAACTTCACTTGCCTTTCCCATGAACAGGCACTGTAAACTGAACCACTAGGTGCCCCAAAAATCTGGGACCAGGCAGATCTGAACCTGCTTCTTTGGGCTGGCCTGGCCCCTCTACTCCATCTGAGTATCTCTTATGTAGGGTAAGTTGTTGGCTGGCGAGTCACTCCCACAGTAGAAACCACACTACTATACTTCCTGTACTTGTTACAGCAGATTACATGAAAGACAGCAAAAAGATGTTTTAAGGGTCATTCCAAGCAGAAATTTTGCTAGAGGTGATGTCATGCTAGAGGTAATTTTATAATGATGGTCTGATGGGTCTGTCTCATACTGACTTTTAAGATGGCAGCTGCGCTCTCTCTAACTGTATAATATTATACAGTTAATATTCAGCTAGAAACCTTGCCTCCAGAAGCAGATGGCAAGACAGACTTCAATGGGACTAAGTTGCCTTACTTTACAACTTTCTTGATTGAAGTCTAAAGCCTATCAATTAATAGGCTGGATTTTAGACAAACTTTTATAGGTTTGCATGAGCAGAGTAAGCCACAGGTTAGAAAACAAATCAAAAATGTTTATTATTATTATTGATTTTTAAAGTTTGTTAGATCCCAAGTGCAGAAATTTGGATTGATTAATTTGGTATTTAAAAAAATAGAGTGAAAAAAACAAACAAAAAAAGGCCAAAAAGATGGTGTTGCTCTGTCACCTATTTCAGATTGCCAATGACAAGCTTCAAAATAGAGTGCAACTCTGTTTTGGAAACGCAAGTAAATGCCTCAAAATAGCAGCAAACCAAATGTGCATTAAAAAAAAATATGCAACCCCCCCTAGAGTGGGGTTGAAATAAGAGGAATGGAGTCAGGTACTCTGTGGAGGTGATACAACAGAAAATCACTGAATGGTTTAGGTTGAAAGGGACGTTTAAAGATCATGTGGTCCGCCCCTGACACCATGGACAGGAACATCCTCCACTAGACCAGGTTGCTCAAAGCCTCATCCAACTTGACCTTGAACACTTCCACAGATGTAGAAGCATCTCTGGAAATTTTTCTCCAGTGTCTCACCACCCTTACACTAAAATAATTCTTCCTTATAGCCAATCTAAATCTACTGTCCTTCAGTTTAAAACCCTTGCTTTCTCCTGTCACTACAAGCCCTTGTAAAAAGTCTCCCTCCATTTTTCTTATAAGCCCCTTACATACTGGAAGTCCATATGTTGTGTAGCAGGATAAGTAGCAGTGAGATAAATTGCATAGAGAGGTAATGCTGTGATTAATGAGGGAAATACTTTCACAAGAGAATTAGGGATAATTTAAGACAGGCACAAAGTAAGATTTGTCCAGAATCCTTCTCAGTCCTCATCAGTTCTGCCCCATAATAAACTCCATCTCCCAGCACTGGTCCACTGGAGTAGGTGCTTCCAATTGTGTGACAATTTCTCATTGGAGCTGTATCTATAAGAAATTGGATCTAGCTTTCTTCATAGCACTCTACCACATCCCCACAAGTGGTTGATTTAATTAACACTTTTCTGTAACTTTTTCCCCTCTGTGTAAGCTTCCACCTATTTATTTATATTTCCCCTCAGATTGTTGGCTCTCGAGTTGTGTGAAATATTTTTAGGTACATTACATCTAATGTAAAAGTATCACAAATCAATCTGCCTTTAACTTCTCAGGCACATATATACCCCATTTTAATGTGGGCATTTATGCTGCTGTGTAATACATCTTCATAGTGTTGGCTTAATCACGAATGACAAGTGTTGAAAATGTAATAAAGACAGGGACACATTAATCCATTTTGTATGAAAATGTGAAAAGGTAATCAGATTCTGAATAGCTGCATGCTTTAAAAATATACTGGCTGAGATTTCTTTTTCCATTCAGGATTCTCACCAGAGATTCTGATTAGAAAGATTTCAGTATAAAATTGCCTTAAAATATTACGATTGTGCCAAAAATACACTGAGGAAGTTTTATAAAATTAGAGATGAATCCCTATCAGTAATGTGATGACCCCAAAGCTTCTTATATACTTTAAATAATCAGGGAAGTCTATATTCCTTTTCTTTTCAAAGAATCTTATACACCTTGCCCATGGGTAGAAATGCAAGGTGTATCATTACCATTTCTGTTTCTGAATATCCAGAGCTAATTAAATACTTATTGTTAATAATTATTCCAGTCTCCACAGGCAGCTAAGGATACCTTCATACAAAAATCTGTAGAAAGAAATATCATCTTGGGGTTTTTTCCCCTGCAAAAACAAGAAATAGGAGGAAAAATTACATTCTGTTCAACAGACACTCTTATAGCATATTCTTCCTCATCCATCACTGTGTAACATATTTCCCATGCCCTAGAGAATCTATGCAGCCTGGCATAATGCAACAGGATTTTTTTTTTTTTTGTGGGCTTTTTTTAGGAAAAAGAACAAATTCTTTGCATCTTACTTTTTCTCACCACCCTACTTGGAGACTAAAGTTGTAGCATTGAGATTATTTAATTACTCCAACTTGCCCCTTCAAATAACTGTCTAGCCTAGGCTACAATCCTGTCGTCTGTAATACTTTCAGATTCACTTCATCACATTTGGTAGCTCAAAGACTGGCACTTAAATCCGTTCTGTGGCAGTATCCAAAAATGATCTTCCCACTGGTAAATATTCTGGTTCCACAGTTATTTCCCATTCCGTGTGAAGGAAACATCTCCCAGACCAAAGTAACATTACAAATGAAAGACCTTTTTTAATTGTGATCATTCGCTGTTAAGCCTCTAAATTAAATTATTAAATCTACAGAAGTCCTGATGAAACTGAAAATATTTATTTAGTTATTTAACTTTGAGCAATTATATTTCAATGTCATCTTAACTCTTGAGCAAGAGATGATGCTCTGATTGCACCGCTGAAAATGCAGCTTCTTACAGAGCAGTATCACTGGTATAGTTTGGCAGTGTGGCATATTTACCTCTTTGTGCTTTTTATCAGTTTGAAGTATTTTAGCTGCAAAACATCAGGGTCAGATTTTCAGATGTTTTGCAGAGTTTATTATAGGGCCTCAAGAGCTGATGGCTCTAGACATCCTGTCTGAGAATTACGGTGATTTAATCATTTCAGCAATCTTACAGTTTCATCATTATTTCCAAAATAACTGAAGGAGTTCAGCACACATCATAGATACTTTTCTTCCTGCACAAAACCTAGTAAAGCATAAAATGTTTTCAGCATGAAAAAAACATTTGCAACATATAAGCAAGATGTATTCCTAAATGTGGAGTGGAAAGGTAAATGATTAGAACATTTCCCACAAGCCCATGCAAATTATATAAAACCAAAAATTGGTTCTGTCAATCATTTTTCATTTAACACTTTCAATTAAATTGAAATACTGTAGGATGCCACTTTAAATTATCTACTTAATAGAGTAGGAAGGGGAAGGATTGGCTTCCTGCTGAGGCTAAGGCAGTCCAAAACCAAAGTGGATTTAGCTCTACCTGCAGAGCCCCTGTGTAATCTAAAGCTGTTCATCTTGCAGAACAGCCACAAAGGAAGGATGATGGTGGATCACCTCCTACAGGGATGGGTCATGGCCTTGCTTCAGTGGGTTTCTCCAGGGAGTTCTTGTGCTATTAGTAGCCTCCTACGACAAACAGAATAGAATCCATTTCAGTCTTTGCTGGCAGCATACGAAATAATATTTTATCTAAACTACAATTCTGTTTTAACATCTATCTTGTTTCTTGTTAACCAATGTTTTAATGAATAGCACTGAGACCATGTCCATATTTGTGAACTACAGTAATGGCATTTCAGGAGTAACAGAGATGAGGAGAGAATTAATTTATTTTTCACAATGATTGTTTATACAAGGTTTCTGTGAGTCACAAAATAGGCTATAAATGAGGGAGCACTGGAACAGCACCTCCTGAGCTCTACTTTGTAAAGAAACTTTAAATAGAAATGAAAATGTCACATCCATGCACAGTGAATTTCATTCTTTTCCCCTTTAATTTTGAAGAAAAACTCAGCTTTATTTTAGCACAGGCTATTATATGTTGGTAAAAACCTTAGATAAATGCCAAAGACAAATTTCTAAAATTATTTTTTGACTCACCAAATCTTTTACAATCTATGTGATAATTTTGTTGCTCTTTAGGAAGACTGAAATACAGTACATGCAGTTCTGCCTCCTATAGTTCTAGACTATTTCAAAGCAGACAGATAATACGAAGGGTCCAGGTCAACACCAATCCTTCCATAGTAATTTCATAGGGATGCTCAGGACAATAGGAGCCACCAGTGTGTCAGAGTGCTTTCAACACTGTGGTATCAAGAATATCTAGGTACAGAGTGAGAGGCATAATTTTGAACGTCTATTAAACTAGGGCTGAATAATACTCCTGTGAATGTATTTTATATGTCTTCTGAATCAGGACATAGCAGTTTCCACATGAAAAGCTTCAGGCTTGCCATGTATGTAGCAGCTCTGTACCTGAGTTTATATATGTGTCAGTAGGTACAGAAATGAGTTGCTTTGACCATGCTAGACGTGGGTCAGCTGAGCCTTAAAATACTTTTATTTTCCTGAAGAGAGCAGTGAATAGGGGTGGCACACAAACCATTCAGTCATGTTCACATCTATAATACAGGCTCATAATATAGATTGAGAACTGCAGCAAGTTACTCTCCAATCCTAAAATGAGACATGAAACTTGATTATATAAATGCCCTCCATCCAGTTCCATGGAAAATGGTCTAAAGTTGACCTTTAGTCATTTTCTTTGCATTTTAAAGTGCTTTCTTCTTTACAACCAGTTGGTAAGAGGCAGTTATGGTGGAAGATTTATTATTAAAAACAAGAGTCTGCTTGAGCTTGTTCTCAAGACAGACGCCTAAAATGGCACATGAAACTTGCCCAAGTGAGGCTGTTTTCTCTCCATTATCATAGAGGGAGACCATGGTCATTAATACACATGCAAGCATCTACAGAGACCTAAATTTGGGGGAGATGAGGCTCATTCTGTACACAGCTGAGGGAGTGATAATTGGCATATAATATCCCAAAAAAGGAAGATGAAAGTAGATACTTAGCCTGAGTGGGTGAAGTCCCTTTCAGTGTAACTAAACCTGCTGTAAACTGGCAGTGATGCAAGGCAGCTTATGAAACCTGCTCCACAAGCACACTGTTATCAGTGTTTAAAAGTATAGATGTATAGATAGGTGCCTAGATGGGCTATGACACATCTCCTGCTGAAATGTTACCATATTGTGTGTAATATGTATATTATATATCACCTGCAAACAGATTCTGAGGAAGGAAAAAAGCAAGGCTTCAAATGTTGCTTCTCTAGACTCTGCTATTCCTTATAATGAAATATGTTTCTTCCTTGGTTCCTTTAGAGAGAACAGATAGGGGGAAAAAAACCCAAAATTAATATATTTTATATATATATAGATAGATAGATAGATAGATATATAACTAATACATCATAAGCTGTGCCAAGGGAAATATAGATTGAGTATTAGGAAAAAGTTTTTTACAGAAAGCGTGATAAAGTACTGG
>VXBC01006473.1:283353-294918 GCA_013399945.1 Ploceus nigricollis
TAGGGCTGGGTTGGACTCGATGATCTTGAAGGCCTCTTCCAACCTAGTAATTCTGTGTGATTCTGTGTGATATTTTGACAGTAATAAAAACAGGAAAGAAAAATAGGGTTGTGAGTCTAGCTATTTCATCTGGTATTATCTGATAGGTGGGATTTTATAAAATAAAGTTGGGGTTACGGTGGTACATTTCTAACCTGGAATTCTCCATATATAGCCCAACAATTTCAATACATAAATATAACTTCTCTAACTTTAATTGTTCTCTATATAAAGTCTCATTCCAGCGGTCAGTCCAGGTGAATACAATTTTGTCACTAACCAATGCACATGACTGATACCATAGCAGGTTACAAAAAGCACTGCATGTTTATAGATAAACAGCTGAATAAATCTACTAGCACAAGTGTGTGCCTTCAGATTAAGTAATTGAGATGTTGGTAAGCAAATGACAGCGGGGTGTTTAAGACTGAGCTACTATAACCCTTGATTCACCTGCCAAAACACATGCCTCTAAGTGCCATTTGAAATATCTTCTGCCATGTAGGGCTCAGATCTATATGGGGTTTATAGATTTGGCACAGGAGATACAGGAGGACTACAGTCACCTGCAGTGGCATGAAGTCCAGCAGAGACAACCAAGAACGTCTTCCATGGTACCAAATACTCACCTTCAGGTAAGCAAATCAAGCCCTAAGTAGGTCAATGTCAATTTGAACATGAGCCAGCAGTGCTCTGGCAGCCAGGAGGGCCAACCCTGTCAGGCCCAGCATCACCAGCCAAGGAAGGGAGGGGATTGTCCCCTTCTGCTCTGCACTGGGGCAGCCTCACCTCGAGTGCTGGGGGCAGTTCTGGGCACCATAATATAAAAGAGAAGTTAAGCTATTAGAGAACACACAAAGGAGGGCAACAGAGATGATGAAGGGCCTTGAGAGGAAGTTGTATGAGGAGTACGATACTGTTGGACACAAGGTGTAACTCTTGGGACTGTCCTTTGCAGGGCCAGGAGGTGGTCTTGATGATCCTTGTGGGTCCCTTCCAACTCAGAATATTCTGTAATTCTGTGATTCTGTGATATTTAGTGGAGTTGGCAGAATTATTCATAGAGTCCCAGAATCCACTCATGGATGGTCCAATGGAGTACTTCCACCTTAGCTTTGTTTGTATATATGGACAAATTTTTGACAATTATGTTAGCAGTTTTGTTTCATGGAAGATAGCCATTAAACAGGCTCTTGGCTATATACTATAGCTGATTGTGTAGTATAAGCTTCCATGGGTAAAGTGTATGTTGACCCCAAGGGACTTCATTAGATAATAAATAAATAAATAAATAAGCAACTGCAGTTTGGCTGCTCAGGGTCTTCTAGTCTCTGACATTGTTATATATCAACTCGGTACACTTTGTGCACTGCTTCATATTTTATAAGGCAACTTCCACCCTGGTGTCTGTATCAAGCTACACACTCTTTAATTAAGTTACTGTAAAAACAGGTTAGAGAAAAATACAAAGTTTAAAACTGAGAGTAGAAATGTCAACAGTATTAAATTCAGTCAAATAGACAAAGCCGACTAGACAGAGCAAATCACTTTAAAATGATCCACAAGTGATTAACATTAATTTTGTTTGAATCAGGCTCTGTGTTCTTTAAATCCACATCCTTAATCTGTACAGTATTTAGCTACACATGACAAAACAAGATGTCTTCTGCTCTGCCGAAAGCTACTTGCCATCTAGAAAGCTTTTGTAGAAAACACTGGAGAAGCATTAATGCTTATTTTCAAAATGTGTCGCCTAGAAGTAGATATTTCAGTATCAATAATTACATCTTATAAGTTAATAAATAGCAGCTCTTCTAGATGATTTCTAATTGTAGTATAAACTGGAAATTCTATTCCTGTTTACTCAAATCACTTAGGACTAAAGACTTAAAGTGTTACATTAGTACCTTATTCTACAAATCATTTCACTGATTACTTGTAGATACATATTCCATGGAGTATGCTCATCAACATTGTTAACTGAATCAGAGAAAATAGGATTAGAAAGAGCTTAAAGGTCACTCATTCCATTTTCTTGTCTCGAGCCATGATCAACCATACTTAGAAAACTCTGATAGTTGAAGGAGATTTTAGTCTCTGCAAAATCCCTTTCAGCAATGCTTATTTTGATACTTAGAAAATGTTTCCCTTATGTTTAAACTAATTTTCTTCTACTTCAGTTTAAGTCCACTGCTTCTAATTGAACAATGCTTGTAGGGAAAGCTCATTTGTCTCTTTACTCATTTGTTGAAGACAAGTTATCATCCCTCCTTTAAGGATTCTTTTTTTCTTAAACAAAGCAGTCTGAGTGCCTTCAATAGGTCAAGTTTTCTGATCAGAATCCAAGTGCATCAGTAGGTCTGAATTTCTCTGACCAACCTCATCAAGTCTCCAGCCCTTGGCCCAGCATTATGTAATTGTTGAGGCCAGTGTTTGCCAGGCATGGTGAGGGTGGGTGTGTATCCTGTCCCCTGAACCATCCTGATCTGTTCACTTGATTTCCCAGTTGACCTTGGACATTTTGTACTTGTGTGATGCTCACCAAACTTTCACTGGGAAGTGTGACTGCACAGATCTAACCCTGCTTGAGTATTGCAGAACTGCACCCAGGTCAGCCAGGCCACCAGCCTATGTCTGATATGGTCACCTTCGTTGCCCAACTTGGCTTCCCTTGTTCTACAGTCCTGCTGCTTCTTTGTAGAAACATTTTGTTTCCCTCCCTTTAGAACTGTCTTGAATTTTGGGTTTTCTTCATCTTTTTTTTCGTTGATTTGTAAAGATCATTTTGTATTCTAGTCCTTCTCTCAAATCTTAGTGCAGCCCCTCCTGGCTTGGTGCTGATTAGTAATTAAATAAGTATACACTTCATACTTTTGAAATAATTAAGGGAAATATCGAGTGGTAGCAGACTGAAGACAGACCTTGTGAAATTCCACTTACAGCATCCTTCCAACTTGGCAGTGAACCTAATAGCTACTTTCCCCAGTATGATATCCTTCCCTTCCAGCTGTGCCATATTTCCTTAGCTGGTTTAAGAGAGACCTGCTGAAGTTTAGCCAAATGATTTCTGATCCTTTTCTCTTCTTTTTTCAGGAAAGCACTTAACTTCTCACAGAAGGAAGCTGAAAAACTGTGACATGATTTGTTCTCGGCTGTTCTTCATCTCCTTATAAACATGTACTAGCTGTATACATGTAGTTCAATTATTTATTCCAGTATTTTCACAGGAACTGAAGGTCAGCTGCTAGGTTGCTCCTTACAACCATTAAAAATAGACAATACATTTTCTTTTTCCAGGCTTCTGAAGCCACACTAGTCCTTATGAGTTCACAAAGTTGCTGACCCTGAGACTGTTTGAGTCAGTACCATAAAGTGATTTTCATCAAGCTCAGACAATTCAAACTTATCTACCTGCTCTCTAATTGGCTCGTGTCACTGCTCTTCTGGCCTGAGATTTTACCCCTCGTTGTTCACGGTGACGTAAGGAGCTGCCTGATGAACACTGTTATTGTCAGTGAAAGCTGAAGCAGAAAATGCAGTAAATGCTTTAACTCTTCTTTGTATCACCTGTCAATAGCTATCTCTCCTTGGGAAGCACTAGATCAACTCTTTGCTTGATCTTCTTCCCTGGTAACATATTGCACTTACAGAGGATTCTTGTTTTCCTGTTGCCCTTGCTAGAACATTTGCTACATTTTTCCTTGTTAAACATAAGTTTTTTAAATCTGCTTTTAGCCACCTAATAGGAGCAGACTGCTTTCTTCAAGGGTGCTAACTGGGTTATTTGAGTGTCTGAAGATTCTGTTCAGGTGCTTAAATGCAGATTTACATCTCAAACTTTAAACTTTGAAGTCTGAAATTGCTGGCTTATGTAAAATATCATATCCATTTACCTGCTTTCACTAGGAAAATAGGAGATGGAGGAAAATAAATACTACATCCAATTTAAAGACAAATACTATATCCAATTTAGCAGACCATCAATCTTTTCAAAAGTTGTTGTTTTCTGAATTCATTTAAAAAGCATAAACTCTTTCTTTTAATGTTTTTGTTAATTCTTTGAATAAAACAGCAATTTCTTTTCCTTTCACACATGTAACAGTCAGAAGTTTATTTCTTGATTTAATATTAAAGTAATTACTTACAGCATTATTTCCTTAATAGAAAAGCCTTAAAACTACCTCCCAATTTAGAGTGCCTCAGTGACTTCTACAAAGTGGTTATCAGTGGTGCCTAGCTTCATTTCCACCACAAAATAGAAGAATCTTGTTAATATTAACACATCCTACTCTTTCAAGAATTCTGAACAGATTAAAACTATTTTTCCCCTTTAAAATAGTGAGAGAAAGAATTATCTTATGCCTAGGGCTACAAACTAGGTTTCCAACAGCAGTAACTGCACATGGCTCCTGTTCATAAGCACTTCATGACCAGAAAAAATCAACTTCTGGCTTGTCCGCACACACATTTCTCTAAGCTGCCTAAATGCAAGGGTACTCTGTTAGAAGAGTTAATTAAGAAAATTACTGAATCCACAGACTGGAAACTCTATTGTGCATACATTATCCTATCCATCTGTGAAGACATATCAGATTTGCTGTATGGGTAGAGTTTTTCATTATGTGTCAGAGTAGTAACAGGCTTAATGACAATGTCTTATTTAAGCTTTTTATATTACTTATACAAGGAAATCTTATCAGGATTTTTATACTTGTAATGGTTATACATAACTTGTTTCCCTGGATTCAACTTTTCCCATTGATAGATAATGCCAGTTTGTTTTCTTTATCCTCTAGACCAGACAGACTGCGCTGCTGCGTCACGTTGTGCCAGAGGGTTTCATGTAGAGGTATCTGTGACACAACATCTGGATGCAATCATCAAATGTCTTGCAATGTTATAAAAGATATATGGAGTTTTTTTCTCCTCTTAACTCATGCTTCAGAGGTAAAGAGCAATTCTGGTTTATGTTCCAAACATACTGGCAGAAACAGGCACTCAGGCTTCTTAACTTCAGCCTGAAACATAAAAGAAAGAAATTAATAAGAGGACTCTCTAATGAAATGCACTGGGATCAGCTCACATCCTCTTCTGATTCCTGCACAGGATAATCACTATGTACAACTTCCTTCTTCCTATTATTCTGGGGGAATCAAGAAGAAAAAGAAGGAAAAAAAAACCCAAACAAAAACCAAAATGAGGTGTAAAGAAGAAAAATACCTACAAATAAAGTAAAATATACCATCATGGCTAGTATAAGTATGCATAACAAAACTGATATATATTCAACATAAGCAAGGAATTGAAGTGTCTCACATATATTTTAGCACACTAAAAATAATTGAGCATTTAATTGCAAGAATGAGACCGAAATTATTCATTAAAAATATGTTCAAGGATTTGAAATTCTATTTCTCAAATAATAATCATTATACTAAAAGAAGAATTATTGTTCTGTATATTGGTATCTCACTTGTCAAATTTTTCCATTCTGGAGTTTAGGGTTGTTTGTGGATGGGAGGAGCTGAAAAGTGATAATTTTTTTTTTTTTTTTTTTTGTTTAGAGATATTGCTTGAAGGTTTGTTGAATATTGCTTGAAGAATTATTGATATTGGCTATTTCTGACACTTTCCACTGGGACTTTTCTACACTTTCAGGCAAAGACATGATATTGTTTCTATTTCAGTCATACTAGTTTTTCACAATGAATAACATTCTCAATTTAGTATTCCTAAGTAGTTTGAAATAGCCACCCTCTGGGAGAGAAAGTGAGAAGCGACAGGGAGCTCTCCCTGATGTGGCCCATTTCTTACTGCTTTTGTGGGTGAGGCAATAGACTCAGGCTGAGATGCATCTACTTTTTCTATAGCTATTTTTCAGTATTTACCTTCCACATGCACTCCCAGTAACACCAGTAACTCAGTGAGTCCAATTGAGTCTACAAGTTGGTTCTGCTTTGTAGCTGACATGTACCAGATGTATTTGAGGTTCAGGGGATAAATGATTTCACAGGGAAGGAAGGGACTTTTGGCAAGGCTGGGGGATGAACTTCAGTCACTGTAAATAGGAGAGTCTGTAATCACTTTAATATCACATTATTATTATGATTATGACTAAATCAAGTGTTTCCAGAAGCTTCAGTCTCTTATCTTTTCAATGGCAATGGTGACAAAATATGTAGGTGAAGAAATGTTCCTATGCAGGAGATGCCTGACAATTTAGAGGCTCTCAATGTCCTTCAGACAGAACTCTAGACGCAATGTTTTCAACTTATAAGTATTCCAGAGTGTAACTGTAATAAATAGATCTCAGCTTGTACAGCTTTTTGAACATGAAATTGTCTGGAAATCAATAGGTTTCTCTGTGATGAAAAAATGATCAGTATCAATAACAACTTCATTTCACCCACAAGCTTGCTGCTAGTTTAACTCAACATGAGTAGCCAGTCTTCAGGAGTTCATAATTCAGACATATGCACATCCTAATCTTCCTGCAGAGAAGATATCAATCCCACATAACTGAGTGTATGGAAGAAATAGGGCCAGGGAGAAGGGAGAAATCCAGGTGTGCTTCACACCTGGAGTGTGGCAATCTCTCTAAGGAATCCTGAAATTTTGGAGCGTGTACCATGGATTCATTTGGACCTAAGTTCCCTTTTCGAGAAGGAGTTTGGAATACAAGGGGGTTCTTTCTGATCTTCATGACTCAGTGGAAGTGTCTCCCTGACAATTTTGTCTGACTTTATTCTCTAATCATGAAATAATCAAGTGTACTTTGTCATTGAAATTTGTTAAACCACTGTTGCATTTAGTATCAAACTTTAAAATTGCTTGTTTATATCAATAAACATATGAAGAGCATCACTCCATCCACAGCAGTTATTAATTTGTTATCCTACCAGATATTGTTAAATGCACCATTTTCCCCAGAACCATTGGTTCTGGACCTGGCTTAAGGCATTTTCCAGTTGAATTGCAGCTGAACTTGCATACTAGCTTTTTGATTTCTCCCTGAGTAGACCCCTCAATGCCAAATTTAAATTTCTATGCCATTATCTCCCAACATCAGCAGCTCTGTGTGGTCTACCAATTATAATACAGTTTCTTATCCACATGCAGGAGAACTAGCAGTAAAAAAGCAGGTGATTGGAAGGTAAGCAAATCCTTGCAAAAGGGGAGATAAGCATTCCCACTTTTGTCTCTGACCCAATTCCTGGGGGCAGTGCTACATTTCAGAGAAGGAAAATGTATATTCCTGAAACTCAGAACCTTTTCAAAAAGACAAATATTCTCAGCAGCTGATCTACAAATGAAGAAAGAACCTATCAGGGATGAAACCAAGGTGGATATGTTCTCCATACATTCAGCTCCAAGGAATCAGTCCTCTGAGTATGTCAACATCTTTTCCACATGTATCCTAATGTCATTCCACTTTCTGTATCCCATACCATCACTCTGCTTGCTTTCACTGATAACACAGACATGTTAACTTTTTGCTACTTCTTTTCCTCCATTTCCTTTAACAGAAGAAATTGAGCATTTTACACTGTCCAGTGCAAGGCTGACCATTGACTCAGTAACAAGCAGTGTTCCTCAAAGTTTGCTGCTGTGTTCCAAAATTTCAGATACTTTTACAGACAGCCATGAGGGTGGCTAGACAGACTTTACCTGCTCTCTCAGGACTCAGTGTCCAGATCATACAACTCCTTAAAGGGAGCATTCCAGGTCTTCTGGATACATCTGTCTCACTGCTGGCCTTGTAGAGGGGGCTGCATAAAATTATGCAGTTAGATGAGTGTGTGTGTAAGGCTTGATGATATAAATATTACACTAAAACTTATACAGAGCTTTTCTGTAGAGCTGGAAAGGGTTACTGACCACTTATAAATCCTTTTCTTTTTTCCAAATTTTAGGTGGAAAGTGCAGGTCCTAAAAATTAATTCATTGTTTGTCCTTCCTGAAAAGAAGGAAATAGATTTTAAAAGCAATGGCATTGATTCTTCATTAGAGTGTAAGATTATGAGATCTTAGCCATGAATAGCTAAGGGTCATTACAGCACATATTGGATTTATAGTCAATAAAATAATTACTTGATTCAACCTTAGGTACTAGGTCAATTAATTATATTTAAAAAATTATTTCTGGCTTCAAGGATTGTTTTATTTATATTGCATAGCAAAGTAATGATATAATTAGGGAGAAATTATGACTCTGGTAATGTACATTTCCATTCAAATAAAAAGTAGAATGAATGTGGATTTCAGTCAGGATCATTTATATACATTTTTGCACACCAAGCCAAACTAATCAAGTCTAGCTTCCCTATGTCATAGGGAGAAATTCATATTGTCTAAATCAGATCAGGATCGAAGCAGTTAATTGAATTACTAATGGCATGTAATTAACTGGCAATCAGTGAACTACACATTCAGGATCAATATCACAAATCAACGCATAAAACATTGTCCTGGTTAGGGTATACTGCACACCTACAAAATGTTAATATATGGAGACTATTTTTTAAACATCCTTTTATAGCCAATTCAGAAGTGTATAACCACACACACACACATTTATTTACACAGTTATGCAGACAGTTCACTCACCCAGACACCTCACAGGCCATGTTGTGCCTACCATCCCTCTGAGGAGTGCAATCACTACTTGCATCCCGCTCTCATGGGAGATGAGGGTGCTCCAGCTGGATGTGTGCCTGTGCTGCTCCATGCAAACCCTGATGCCCGTGCAGGGAGATCCCCTGTGAGACCACAGACACCCACTCAGGGGTCCCTTCTTCCCACCCCTGGCTGTTCCTCACTGGGGGTACCTTTTTCCCTGGAGTCACAGCAGAGGGAGGATGTTTAGCACGGTTTGGGCAGAGGGCTGCTGTCACACAGTGACTTCTGGCAACACCAAACCAGGTTTAAACCACTGCTCTGTTACAGTGACTCTTATTTTTGTACTAATGATTGTAGCATCAGCTCCAGGTAGATTCTATTTCCATTTACACATGACAAGTCTGGTATATAGAGGTAAGTGTTTAATTTTGTGCATTTCTGTGCTGTTGATGGAATGACAGTTACTTCTATACTTTTATTTATTTATTTATTTATTTAAAGACCAAATTTTCACACACTGTGTTCAAAAAGATATCTTGTTCTGAAATTGTTCATAGCTGGTTTTCTCTGCTTCTTAAAAAAAGAAAAAAAAAGTTCTTTGTCTACCTTATAGGTGTTTTTTACTAAACCAAACTAAAACTAGCTGCCTCAGTTTGTTGAGGGCTGGCAAGCTGCTTTCTAGCCTCAGCACTGATCCACATGGTGTGGATTTTTCTTTGCAGACTGGCTTCAGGCTGACATAACCAGTCCCCTTAGTATACCCTGCTGATGGCACTGAATGATAGAAATAGGAGACTTGCATAGCAAGAAGTGAGGAACTTGAAAGAATTTGCCTTGCTTAACATCTTGAAGCACATTGACTTTCACCTGAATTCTTCAGTAAAAAAATATAAACCAGGAAAGTTGGCACAGATTTTGGGATTCCCCCTTTATTAGGTTACATTGAAATAACAAAATACAGCGAAGGAAACTTGCAAAACCAGGAATGCGAAAATTAAGGAAAAATAACTATAGTTTTGCATATAATATATTATTAACTTTTATATTTAAGAATGTATTGTCTTTGAATGAAGGTTTTCCACCATTGGAGGCATTTCAGGTGACTGTATTTTGAGAAGATTGCCTACTGTCTGAGAAGGAATAACAGCATCCTGAAGCATTTTTCTGAGTGGCAGCATGTGAGAGATTCTCTGCTCTACCTAGCTGTTATATTTAATTAAATTTGGAGGAACTTCATAGGTCTGAAATGTTTACTTTCCCTGTAGAGCTCAATCAACAGGATTAAACTTCATAAAGGAATTGGAGGGACAGACAGGCAGACACTTACACACAAACTCTGTGATGATTTTTAAAATGTTAGCTTTAAAAAAAAAGATAAAGGGGAAAATACTTTGAGGATTTTGCAAGTAGACATATTTTTTTTCCCTCATCATTGTTTGAAGAAACAAAACAAAAATAAACACAAATATAAAATTTGAATTGAAAAGTGGGGGAGTTAATCCTGCTTGGTGTTTTTATCAGAAATAGACACATCAGCTCTATCTTTTAATGATCTAGAGCACTAAGTATTGGAGGATTTAAAGCATACTAAATTTTATTTAAAATTATTCTGCAGGTACCTTTTGTACTACCAGTATTTTCATTTCAGGCAATCTCCCATCATATTGAAAAAAATCCTCTGTGATTTGAAAGAAATAAAATTATGGTAGTTCTGTAATATGCAAATAGAGATTTAGATTAACTAACCCAAGACTGCGTAAAAATTAATGATGAATATGAATATGAAGTTAAAATCCATAAATATGATGTAGTATTATGTCTCTACTAAGGAAAAAATATCATTATTAAAACTCTGCAAGTATTATGCATATGTATAGGTTAAGAATCATTGTTCTATGGAATTTCATAGTTACTAGGAGAGGACATCCAGAAAACACAGAATTCTTTTATAAAATATCTGCTTTCTCACAATCTTTTTTTTTTTATTTCCTCCCTTATCTCATTTAAATTGGCAGCAATATTATTCTTAAGGACCAAGATTTCTCCAGGTTGTAACAATCTTCTCACTAAGTCAGTGGATACTAAGCTGCAGTTTGTCAGGTCTGGCCGTGATTCAAAAAAGAAACTCCAATCACTGACCCATCTGAAATAATTAAGCAACTAGTTCAGTGTTGCACCCTCACTTAATGCAGAGATACTACTTAGTTATCATTGGAAAAGGACTTTTTTCTGTAGAGGCATAAAAGCTGATTGCTTAGGATAGACTTTTTTTTTTTTTCAGACAAGCAGCATTGAATGCTCTTTAGGCAGAAACTTTTCAGCTGTTTACTTCAAAAAATTAGGTTATTTTTTCCACTACTGAAACTGTTGTCATCAGCTAGAAGTGTATGTTAGTGTATTCTTTCAATTTGTTTCCAGATGATTTCAATGTATATTGCAGCACATTTGACTTGTACATTTCCTTCCCAGCAGCTTGTTGACCCTTTCTTTTGCTGAGACATCAGAAATTATTTTAAACTCTTCACTTTGTGCAAGTGCCAGTGAACCCAAAATGAAATAACACCAGTGAAATGTCAGAAATGGGCAGTGTCAAACTATCAATCAGATGAAAATCATGACAACATTAATTCTAGCTAAGCTTTAAGGATCATCTAGGGAGAACATTTAAGTGCTACAGCTCTTCAAATTTAGAAAAAAAATTTTGCAGACATTTAGTGCTTCGTGTTAAATTGTCTTAGAATAATAACAATGTTATAATTTAAGTAAATGTTGAATTTGAGCAACTTTATTCATCGTGTGCTATGCAACCTAAAAGTCTGACAGACATCATCAGATACCCAAGTTCCTAAATAATGTAGCAAATAGACAATCTTTTTCATGCTATGAAGAATAAAATTACAAAAAAGA